>JAODAL010039578.1:0-37851 GCA_025379985.1 Phyllomedusa bahiana | reverse complement strand
AATTTTTTTTTTTGGCGGTGAAAAAAGACGGTTTTTTTTGTCATACAGCAAAAAAAAACAACCCCTTAATTAACCCCTGGATTTTAATTGCGCAAAAGAATTGAGCAACCAAAAAATTTGCTTTGTAGTGTGTTACAAGGGCGTGTTTTTTACGTAACAACAGAGAAAAAATTGTAATTAACTTTTGCTGTAAATTTATGCTACGGGAAAAAATTGTATTTTTTGGCGGTGAAAACCCCGGGTTTATTTTTGTACCATATCAAAAAAACAACGTTAATTAAACCCCCTGGATGTAAATTGCGAAAAGAATTGAGCAGCACAAATACTGCTTTTTTGGTGTTACAATGGCTTTTTTTTCCCTCCAAAAAACGGAAAAAAAATTGTAATTAACCTTCGTTTGTGAATTATGACGGGAAAAATTTATTTTTGGCGGTGAAAAGACGGTTTTTTTTTGTCATACAGCAAAAAAACAACGCTTAATTAACCCCTGGATGTAAATTGCGCAAAAAAAATTTGGCAGCCACAAACTCTAGCTTTGTAGCGTGTTACAATGGTTTTTTTACGCTACACAACAAGAAAAAAATTTTAAATTTTTCCTTGCTTGTGAATTAGCTACGGGAAAATTGTATTTTTTGGTGGTGAAAAAGACGGTTTCTTGGGGGTCACCACAGCAGAAAAAAAAAACGCAAATTTAACCCCCCGGGATGTAAATTGGAAAAAGAATTGGCAGCCAAAAATAAAGGGGTATTTGTATTGAAAAAATGACGGGCTTAGACCCCCCTTGGATATTCAATGTTTCTGTGAGCGTAGCATTAAAATGTATTGGCTGCAGTGGACGCACACTGTACTTAGATCCAATTTCCCCCAAAAAAAACAGAAATAGAAAAATTAAAAGGAAGCAGTCTCGAGACAAGCTGAGAACCCACAAAAATGCTGTATAAAAATCAGTTTTCAGTAAAAGCTATCACAATCAGCCGCAGCGCACCTTTCCCCGATCGTAAGTGGAGGGTTTTGAGCTCCGCGTCGCGCCCGGACTTATTGTGCGGTGACGTCACGAATCCCGCCGGTCTCTGATTGGCTTCATTTTTTGCCATGTCATGCAGGCTATGCCGTTCTTCCTTCCAGAGTTTTTTTGCCCCATGTAACGCCATGTGCTCGCAGCCATTTTATCAATGAAAAGCACATTCGTTTTACCCCAGTCCCCCAAACTTTACTTCGTTCAGAACCCAATTTTCCTGAATTTCTAAACGAATTATTCGTTAGAAACAATTGCCCATCTCTAATTATTTCCATTTTAAAATTTTTGTCTGCTATGTTTTTTGATAATACATTAGCCCCCTTACCATAGCAGACCAGGTAGTAATCAGTTTAGTCCCAGTGTGCCACCATGTAACTACCATCCTCTGGCATCTTAGGTGAACCAACTGCTAATACTGCTGCAGTAAAAGACTTAAAGCAGAAGTAAAAGTAACTAACACTATTTTTCATGTATTTATATGGGATTTAAAATTTCAATGTGGAACATACTTTAGTAATAGAAAGTAAGAATTACTGTAAATATCGTATAAAATAACACAGACAATAGTATATCTGAAAACTTTATTTGGTACATAGACATCATAGATCCACAAATGGAAAAGAAAAACATTTTTATTTAATAATAACGTTAAACATATTAAACACAACATAGTTCTGCTTCTACAGGTTTCTGTATTAAAGAAGTGCCAGGCCTGCAAATATAATTAAATAATGGAAAATATAATTTAAAGATTAAAAAGATTATTCTGACATCAAAGAAAGGGCACAGAACATGTGAAGAGATTATGTGCGTAGTCTGCTCATAAATTGCTCTTGTAGAAGATCTTCTTGTGAATAGTTTCTTCTGAAAAATATAAAGAAAACCAGTCAAAACTATTCATAGTGTCTTTTTTATTTTAAATGCAACTTTTTACTGTAACAGAAATTCAAATATGTTACTGAAAAAATAAAAACCTTCTGCTATTATTATCCTTCAATCTTAGTGGAGGAACAGAATAGCCACTCAATAGATCCCACGCATACACTAGGAACAATTTCTGTGGAAAGTCAAAATGAGAATAGTGATTGAAAGAAAGTTAAAGGGGAATCCCAGGAATTAGAAAACAAGTTTTTTTTTTAACTCCCGGAACACCCCTTTAACCAATAAATGATATTTCAGGTAAATTTGTGTCATAATGTTGTTAAGGGGCCATTTAATAGGACTGCTCAGCATAGGTGGTGGGTACCGGCTGCTAATTGCAGCTGACACCTGCTGGCAACAGCAGGGAATGGAGTCGGCAACGTTCCCTGCTGTTGAACCTTGTAGACACCGTGACAGTCACAGCCACAACATCTAAAGGGATGAGAAATGGTGATGTGCACTGTGAGATAACAGAGTGCCGATTGGTTAACATGGCTAGAAGCCTTGTAAAGGCTTCCATCGCTGCCATATTTCTGTTTTATCACTTCCTGACCCAGTACCTGAAAAAGGGACTCAAACCCCTTTGCCATTTTACAAATAAAAAATTAAATATAAAAGTTATAGGTATCGCAGCATCTGTAAAAGTTGGATCAATTAAAATATATCATAATTTATCATGTACGCTGAACACCATAGAAGAAAAAAATTCTAAATGCCAAAATTAATTTTTTTTTGTCATTTTACTTTCCCTAAGAATTGGAATAAAAGTGATCAAAAAAAGTCGCATCTATCCCAAAATGGTACCAATAAAAAGTACATTTCGACCTGCCAAAAAAATGTACCCTCACTCAAGTCAATAGGTGAAAGTATGAAAAACCTATTGGTTGTAGAATATGGTGCTGTGGTGCAAATTTCAAAAATAGAAAATGTTTAGATATTTTTGAGTTACTATAGCATAAAGAAAACCCTACATATTTAATGTTGCTGGAATTGTATCAGCCTGCAGAATACAGCTAACACATCATTTATACCAAAGATTGAACACCGTAAAAACAAAAACCTCATTAGCATGGCACAAGTAAATTTTTTTCACATTTCGCCCTACTTAGAATTTTGTTGCCGTTTCACAGTATATTCTATGGTACGGTTAATGACACCATTAGAAAGCACATCTAATCCTGCCAAATAAATGCCCTCATATGTCTATGTAGATGGAAAAATAAAAATTTGATGCTCTTTGAAGGCGGGAAGGAGAAAACAAATGTGTTGACCAAAAAAAAACCTTCTGTTCTTAAAGCGTTAAGCAAGGACAAGGAAAACACATAGGGACATATATGAAAATTGCCTAGATCTAACACTTTCCTTTTTGCCCATAGCTACCAATCATAGCTCCTCTTTAATTTTTTCAGAGCAGTATATGGATTGATAGGGGAGCACTGATTAGTTGCTAGGAGCAACAAAGAAAGTCTTAGACCTAGACAGTTTTCGTACATGAGGCCAATAGCCTTTTTGTAAATAATGTAGTCATCAGAGTGGAACCCAGTACTTAAATGCAATAGTGTTTAACACCAAATCACTATTATTATTATTATTATTATTTTAAAATGCCATTAATTAAAGTACTTATAAAAGAGGGGGTTAAATATAAAACATAACGCCAAAAATTGTAAAATAAATTAACTTAATTCACTTACAATTTACAAAGTAAGGGGGAAGGAGACAGTTGATGTGGATAGAAGCTGTAGAGTGACTGGCAGTGTAGTGGCATCATTGACATTAGCAGTTGTAGGTTTTTCTGAAGAGGTAAGGTTTCAGGGCTCCTCCAGCAGGATAATGACCCAAAACACACAACTGAAACGTCTTGTGTGGGAAGGGGTTCCCGCAAATGGATGTATGGATACTAGAGATGGGCGAATTCATTCTAACGAAGTGGAATTCGTTTAGAGTTTCAGGAAAACTTTGATTCTCAATGAAGTCGAAGTTTGGGGTAATTCGCGGGAACGAAGTATGTTTTTGATTGATAAAATGGCTGCGAGCACATGGCGTTACATGGGGCAAAGATGTCTGGGAGGAAGAAGGGCGTAGCCTACATGATATGTGCAGAGATGAAGCCAATCAGAGACCGGCGGGATTCTGTGACATCACCGCACTATATAAGTCCGGGCACGACGCTGGGAGTTCATACCGCTCTCACTGTACTGAGTAGGGAAGGTGCTGCCGCGGCTGCTTATGATGTCAATTATGAAGCAATTGCTTATGAAGCAATTCGGACCGAAATGAATTTTGTCGGAAATTCGGCGAAGTCACTGAATCGAATTTTTGAGAACTTCACCCATCTCTAATGGATACATCTTGGACATTGTACAAACTCATAAACAGAACTGGCACAAACGCAGCATGGAACCAGCTGCATGTTGCAACTGGCTCCATGCTCTGTCAGCCATGACAGACGCCTGAAGGCTTGGCCAGGCATAGTGATTGACAGCAATACATAGCAGTACAGCTATGTACAGTTATGTATTGTAACAGTGATCTAATCATCACTGATTCAAGTCCGCTATGAGGATAAGTAAAATACATTTTTAAAAGTAAAATAAAAATAAAAAAACACAAACATAAAAAGTTAAATGAAAACATGTATGCTGCCCTTTTCCCTTTACAAATGCCAATCACCCTAAAAAAGATCAAAAATAAAGTACGCATATTTGGTATCACCTCGTGCGTAATGACCTAGCCTATAAAGTTGTCATGTTATTTAACCTACACAATGAATGACGTAAAAAAAAAAATAACAGTGACAGAGTTGGGATTTTTCATCTAGCAGCACATAAAATGGAATATAAAGTGATCAAAAAGTCATATAAATGGCAATGAAAATGTCAGTTTATCCCACAAAAATTCCCTTATACAGATCTGTATAAGGAAAAATAAAAAAAGTTATGGCTGTCAGAAGAAAGCGATGCATAAATATTGTTTTACACAATAAAAACACTTTTATAAAGTACTACAACATAAAAAGATATAAATTGGCCTAATTGTATCAACCCCACAGATTAAAAATTACATGTCACAAATGCTGCAGTGAGTGCTTTTAAAAATAATGAGAAAAAACACTCCTAGTATTGCAATATTTTCTTCATCCTGCCCATATAAGTTAAAAAGGCATGGCTGTCAGACTATGACTATATTAAAAAACACTGGGCAATATGTATGAAATTTGGCGCCGACGCACCAGTTCTAAATCGATATAGAGAAGTGTAGAATGCGAAAGTATGTATAAACCGGTCGTATGGGGGTTTATAAATCTGCCGTATGGTATGCCTTGAATAGCATATCTTTGGCGCATTCAAAAGTGCCATGTCGTAAGTTTTGGTGTACGACTGTTCATACATCTATAGAACAGAGCTACAATGTTTTTTTGCACAAGAAATGCCCACAATTATTAACAAACACATTTCTATTGTGAATATGTAGTAAAGCCCAAAAAACATGATACAATTGATGTCATTAAAATTGCACCAACCCATAGTGAAGTTATAATTTCATTTATATGGCACTGTGAACACTGTAGAAATGAAACCCGAAAAACAATGGTGAAATTGCATTTTCTTTCCATTTTTACGACCGATTAGTAATAAAACTGTGGAACACCTGTGGGCTAAAAATTTATAATACAATCCTAGATTAGTAACCTGTGTTAAATCCAAAATGAGGTGACTTCTAGAAGGTTTCACCACCAAAATTTGCATTCCAAAAGCCAACTACTGCTCCCTCCCTTGTATGCCATGATGCACTCAACAGTTTACACCTGAACATAGGCTATTACTGAAATTAGAAGAAATTGCATAATACATTTTGTCATGCTTTTTTTCGAGGATTCCTTGTGAAAAATTTAAACATTTTCAGCTAAAATTGCAAATTGTTGAAAAAAATATTTTTTCATTTGTAAGCTCAACGCTAAAGAAAATTGTGAAACATCTGTGGCATCAATATGCTCGCTTTACCCTGGGGATATGACTTAAGGGGTGTAGTTTCCCAAATGAGGGCTATTTAGGGGTGTTTATTAAGTTGTAGCACCTTAGGGTGCTTGAAAACCTGAAATGGCACCTTAATAAAATCATAATCAAAATGAGACCCCAGAATTCACTAGGTGCTCCTCCTTATATGAAGCCTGTTATTAAATTAAATTGCGCACCTGGCCCACATATGGGAATACATATTGAGTTGCATTTTCCTGATAACATCTATCATGTTCCAATGAATAGTGGCTGAAAATTAAAACTCTGTAAAAAATTTAAATTTTGAAATTTTACCTCCACTTTGCTTTCATTTCTGTGAAACATTTAGAAGGTAAATAAACTTCCTGAATCCTGTTTTAAATACTTTATGGTGCATACATACAGGCTCCTCAAGGCCTTGTTAGAAGTGGACTGGTCCCCCAAAAAATCTATGTTGAAAATTTTCTTGAAAATGTGAACAATTACTACTACAATAACTACAAGGTTATTGTTAGGAATGCCCCAGCCTCACCCTGGTTTTCCCTGCATAAGCAAAGCACTCGCCGCAAAAGGTGCAACCACGCACTCACACCTTATCCTGAGCTATTCCTAGTTAGAAGGGTGCCAAACAGATGGATGACAAAACAAATGAAAACAGGGAACAGACACAACAAAGAACAAATAAAGAAGAGTCAGACGAGCCGAGGTCATACCAGGAGAAGATGCAGTACCGATGGAGGAGACAGGAGAGTAACTGGAAGTACACGCCAAGTATCAGAACTAAAAAATCCAAACAGCAGAGCACAAACCAAAAAGCCAGGATACTGAAGCAATCGCAAGCTTGCTTTCAAAAACGGCTTTCTTTTTTGCCACAGTTTCATAAAGGCCAGATTTTAGTATACTAGTATATCAGTTGTCCTGTGGACAGATTCTCCCACCTGAGCTGTGGATCTATGCAGCTTCTCCAGAGTGACCCTAGACCTCTTGTCTGCTTCTCTAATTAGTGTTATCCTTGTTTGGGCTGTCAATTTGGGTGGACAACCATGTACTGGTATGTTAGTAGTTGTTCCATACTCCATTCATTTATGGATGATGAATTGAATAGTGTTTCACAAGATGTTCAGAACCTTTTTATATTTTTAAAACCTAAACCTGCAATACACTTTGCCACAACTTTGTCTCTGAGTTGTTTGGTTCCTTAGTTTTCATGAATCTTTTTGTTCAATGATGTTCTTTAACAAACCTCAAGGCCTTCACAAAACAGTTGTAGTTATACTAAGAATAAATTACGTACAAATGTACTCTATTTACTTATTAGATGACTTTTAGAGGTAATGGCTCACACTGAATTTTATTTAAGGGTATCAGAGAACAGGGGGCTACATACATATGCATGCCACACTTTTCAGTTTCTTAATTTGAAAAAAAATTGGAAAAGCTACTTTGTGTTGTTTTATCACATTGTGTTGCTCTATCACATTAAATATCAATAAAATACAATTATGTTTGTGGCAAAGGGTATGACTACTTTTGCAACTCACTTTAATTATTGGGACAACCATCTTGAGATATGTATGATTTACTGGATGGGGGTCGGGTAAACACAGTAATGTCAGGATTTCATATAAATTTGTTAAGGATTTTGTATGTGAGAGGGGAAACTAAATTGAGAGTATTATAATATTATAGAAAACAGTGGCTGTTTTACTACTAAAGTAGTTAAAAATAAAAGGAATAAAATGAAAGAAGATTGTGGTGACACATCAGGTGAGATAAGTCCAAGAAAAGATATGGTGACAAAAGGCATGGTGTGTTTCCCATTTTGTGAGGGGACTATTTTAGGGCCACTAGGAAGCCTAAAGGAAAAAGACAGCACTTTGGAGATAGCTGAATGGCATTCATCAGTGGGGATGCTGAATTCATCCATGATGTTGATAGGGAGGTCAGTTAAAAGCTGGCAAAAAATGGGTTAGCAAAGGAGGTGGCATGGCCTTAGGGTTAGTAGATGATGACCACTTGGACGTTAGAGTGAGAGTTGCTGTTTAATGATAGTAGTTTGAAAGAAAGGGCAAAAAAAGGGTGGTGAGGTGGAGTTAGGTTGAATTTTGCGTTAATTGGCAAAAATGGAACTCAACCTGAAATTTGGGGGACTAGGGTCTTGATTATGGGTAAAATTACCATTATTGTAGTATTCCCAGTCCAGTAAAACACTCCGGGTGTGGTGTTCACATCCCATCTGCTGTCAAGGTAATCCCCTATTTAGGGGTAAATGGGATGAAGCTGCAGCAGGAGTGCCTCTATACGAGAACACAGCAGAACAGAAAGTAAACCCCTTAAGACCATAAAAACCCAAAAAACCCAAACGCCAGTTTAGAGTTAGTTATGGGTTAAGGATAGAGTTAAAAATTTAAGTTCAGGACCAAAATTTTGTCTAATTTAACAGGGACCTATTTGGGAAACCCACTAATAAATTTTCTTTGGCATGTTTGTTTCAGATGAATAATATATTTCCCAGTAAAATTTTCACACCTCATAATCCCTCTTCTTGTAATAACTTTTTCCCTTTAGAGTAGTAATCATTAAAAATTTCCCTGGCAGTTAGTTGAAATGTTTTGGAATGTCCTACAAAACTGTTCAATGATAAATACATGCCACTAAAAAGCAAGCCCAAAATATTAGGTTTCAGAAAATATAGATAAGCTTAAAAAAGATTACATGCCACTGTGAATTCAGGGACACATATTTCACAATCTACAGTCAGTCGTATTTGTCAATTACTCTAGTCTATTCATAATGCTTAAAAGAGGTTTCAAATAACATGATTAGCTGTCAAGATCCCGTGTGTCTTTGGTTGGTGTTATGACACAAGAAATTGAATTTTTGTATGTATTTTCAGTTGTACTTGATTCATAGTTAAGTACATAGCCTGTACTGAAATGTGCCTATTCTGCATAAAAAGCAATAAATCACATGTGGGTGGATGCAATATGCAGAAAATGCTATAATTATAAGATTAGATATTAAAAGACTGGTTGCAAAGCAGTAAAAACTTCTGAAGTACAAATATCAAAGTTACTGTCACTATGTAGTTAGGTCTAGTGAATAAATGCAATTTTTACGAAAAAAATGTTGTTAGGAAATCAAATTCTTACGGTTTTTTTCACATCAGCCTCCTGCTTTTTCACACTGGTTTCAATAATGTAATAATAGTTGAAGGAGTTTTTATCTTTGGACAAAGCTTATTGTTCGATTTCACTGTGACAAATAATCACGGTTATAACTGCTAGGACCCAAGGACAACTGCTCCATCAATTATGGGCTATCCATTCCCTAATGAACGCCTCAGTACTTGGTTGGAAACATTTTTTACAACCCTTGGTATGAAATATGCCAGAATACATAAAAAATGCAAAAATGGAAACTTAAAATGTTTACCAATTTTGTATGGCAAAAATAATATGGTTTGGTCAGCTGCGATGTAGTTGACTTATACTCATGCATTCCGCATGCAAATGGCCATTTAAGCCATTGCATTTCATTTACAAAAAAATAACTCAAACATAACATTTAGGTTTGATTATACCTTTTTCTTACAGCTAGTAAGGCCCTAAAAAAAAGGGGGTATCGCATCACACCCTTAGCAAATTTTTTTTGCCGTGGTGGGAACACCCACCCCTTTTCTCCAAGACATGGTTTGTGGTTTTGGGGTGCTACATTGATGACCTCTTACTGGTACGGGGTCAAGATGTAAGCGTCCATACAAAGTTTGTCTCATACATTAAAAATTTTCAAGTAATCTCCATTTTACGGAAAGCTGGAATAATTTTGAGTTTCCCATTCATCGACATATACCTTCATGAGGATATGGATATAACATATTTGTAAATAACCTCTTTGTATCGCAAACCAAATCGGGCAACACAGTTTTGAGGGCGAATATTTTGCCATTCACAAAATATAATTACTCCCATCCCTATAAGGGAATATATGAGAGCTAGGAGGACTTGTACCATGGATGAGGATTATCAATATGAAAAAGCAGAAATAGACAGCAGACTAAAAAAAAATCACAACAACAACTATTACAGAAAGAGGGAAAGGATAACTTTAATAAAAAATAAATTAGTCTTCTCTAAAAAACATAGTGAAGATTTTAATGAAATAAAAAAAAAACATCTTTTTTTAAAATATGTTTCATTTGTGAGAAAGACCTTACATTACCAAATTTAGAAGTGGGAGTGTTATGTGTCCCCAAGCATGGAGAACAATTTTTGGAATCGTTTCACCCAGCATATTCAAAACCCCTTAAAAAATCTCAATATTTTTTTTCTCAAAAGTTTATTTTCAATGTAGGGGGCCGCGGTGTAATCTCTTCACTGTACCAATAAAATATCTAGTTTCTCAGATATGGAAGGGACAAAAAGTTATCCCATAAAAACATTCATGAATTGTGATATGAACCACATGGTATATATAATCATAAGTAAACAGCGTAACAAATATACTCATGGGTAGTAAAAGTCAGAAAGGTAAAATGTTTGAATTGGGAACATCTTACAGGCATAAAAAAGTAAATATTTTAGGAGCGTTAAAACATTTTGTAGAGGAACCCTGAAGGATTCTTAGATTTCATTTTTTATTTTTATGGTATTGAAAGGGTTAAAAGATCAGAACAAGGCGAGGACTGGCAGAAGGCAGTGATGAGACTAGAAGCCTTCTGGATCCTCAATTTAAATGTAAGAGCGCCAAATAGTTTGAATTAACGCACAGATCTCCCCTACATATGTTAAGGCAATAGTGGGTGTTTAGAACTGGTATCTATAGCTATATGAAATTAGTGGTAACAAATGTTGTAATATATTTGTGAATAGTACTTATCCTGTAATAGCTTTGATATGCCCATACTATTAGGAAGTGACATACTAACAGGAATGCCAGTGATTGGTTCCCAGATGTTTTTAATAGAGTAAGCAAAGGACTAGCTGTGAACAAGAACCTTTTAAGGTTCGAAACGCATAAGTGTAATCACAGTTTCTGCACCTCTTATATTCACAATGCAGTAAGTTATATGTCTCCCAGTATAGGTAATAGGGTCCCCCAGTAAGTTATATGTCCACCAGTGTAGGTAAAAGGGTGCCCCAGTAAGTTATGTGTCCCCCAGTAGGTGGATATATAGTTTATATGTCTCCAAGTAGGTAGGTGTATAGGTCATATGTACCCAAGTAGGTATATAGTCAGGTTATAGGTCCCCCAGCACGTATATAGGTAGCTCATAGGTCCCCCGGCAGGTATATAGATAGCTTATTGGTCCTCCAGCACATATATAGGTAGCTTATAGGTCCCCAGAAAATACATAGGTAGCATATAGGTCCTCCAGCACATATATCCATAGCTTATATGTCCCCCAGTACTGTGTAGGTAGTTTATAGGTCCCGCAGCACTGTATAGGTAGTCTATATGTCCCCCAGTACTGTATAGGTAGTCTATAGGTCCCCCAGCACTGTATAGATAGTCTATATGTCCCCAGCACTGTATAGTTAGTTTATAGGTCCCCTTGCACTCTATAGGTAGTCTATATGTCCCCAGCATTGTATACATAGTCCAAATGGCCCCCAGCACTCTATAGGTAGTCTATATGTCCCCAGCATTGTATAGGTAGTCTATATTGCCCCCAGCACTGAACAGGTAGTCTATATGGCCCCCAGCACTACATAGGTAGTTTATATGGCGCCCAGCACTGTATAGGTAGTCTATATGGCCCCCCAGCACTGTATAGGTAGTCTATATGGCCCCCAGCACTCTATAGGTAGTTTATATGGCCACCAGCCCTGCATATGGCTAATTAAAAATAAAAAACTAACAGTACTCACCTTTCCCACGCTCCCTGAAGCTGTTCCTGCTCCCGGTTTTCCGTTATAGGTGGCGTGGTGTCACCAGGCCATGCAGGCAGCGTGATGACACTCACACCGCCTGTGCTGTGTACTCTGGTGAGCTTGCTTGTGGCTCACCAGAGTACTCTGCAGAAGCTTTTAACTGTAGAAGCCTGTAACTGTATGTGAGTCCTGAGGAGGCACATATGGTTAGTCCTAGCGCTATCGGTATCGACTTAGGACCCTAACGAGCAGCTGCCATCCGCCGCCGCCGTGGATGACCGCAGGCCAACGGTGAATTTGAGCAACATGGTTGAGCAGAAGAGTTAAAACAAAAATTGGAAGCCAACAAAAGGGTGAGCCAACTATCTTTTATACTATATGGTTGCGAAAATTATATGGCTTTTTCAATAGAACAAAGTCATTACTCTTGGAAAACAAAAGTGAAAATAGCAAATGATGTAAACAAAAAGTACATATAAAAATTTATACATAATATATATATATTAAATATTATATAATATATATATATATATATATATATGTATGTATATACATTATTTTATTAAAAATATAAAGTTCAAATCACCTCCCATTTGCCATTTTACAAATAAAAAAAGGAAAATAATGAAAAAGAAGTTAAATATAATTGGTATTGCCATGTCTGTAAGGGTAAGTTCACACGGCTGATTTTGACGCTGTTTTTGGAATGTTTCTTTGCCCAACACAGCGTCAAAAAAGCATCCAAAAGGTACCCAGTTAATTTTCATTGATTCCCATGTAGAACATTGTTGTAGTTCATGCATGAAAAGATTTTTATGTCCGTTTTAGGCACTTCTTTTCAATGCTGAAAATTCCCATAAAAATTAATAGAGAGCGTTAAAACATCAGAGCGATTTTAGACACATTTTTTTGGCGCATTTTAATGCGCTTTTGGCACATTTTTTAGCGCTGTTTTTGACTTGGCTATTAATTTGAATTGGTGTTTCAGAAAGAAAACAGTGTTGGAGAACCTCGTCTAAAACCTCATCAAAGGTTTTGAAGCTGATTTGGATGCTGAAAATACCCTTAAAATCTGACCTATTTAAATAGGACATAATTTCTTCTGAATGCTGTCATTTTCTCGTCCCCTGAAACGATGTAATTTGGTATATTAGAAAGTAAATCTTGTCCCGCAAAATAAAAGTCCTCATATGTTTATGTATAGGGAAAAATAAAAAGTTATGGCTCTGGGAAGACGGGGAGGGAAAACTGATCGAGACATAAAAAGAAAAAAAAAATAGTCTATGGGAGAGGGTATTAAAAAGGTACAAATTTTCAGACACCAGACCCTTGTTGAAAGATTTCCCAAAAGAGTGAAGACTTTATCGCTACAAATGGGTGTCTGACTTTTAACAACCTTTTGTACATACAGTGTACCTTCATAATGTGTGAAATTCTATGAAATTACATTACACTATATAGTACTGAAATAAAAATTATAAATGCATATTCAATAATTATACAAAAATATGTTATAACTAATGAAATATTTTATGCAGTGCTTTTGTACAGCTTGTCTATTCACTATGGACAACAGGATATTTTACTTGATTTTCCTTTTCAGCCACTTGGATAAAACTCACACTGTAAATCCCAAATAGGAAGTAGCACAGACAAGTGCTCTGATCATAGGTGAACTCTTGCAAAATGCTGTAACATTTAGAGATGTCAAAGGATCAGATAGCTGTCAATCTTGCACGCTTAAATATTTCAGACAAATGCATTATCCAGTAGAAGTTAATAATTTACTTATGACATGGTCAATTATTACTTGTTTAACTGGCCTTTCAGCATGACCCCTATTTTATCCGCAGTAAATGTTATGGCTTTATTGGTTTATTGCATTGTTCTATTATTTTATTTAATTGAGTAATTCGTTTTTTAATCAATGAATTAATCTATGTATTTCTTAAACACAATGGAAGTTACACTATTTCTTGCCACTACATATGTGGTTTGTACTTGTTTAATTTTAAAATATCAATCAAATCATGTTCCATTTTTCTCGGGATTTCTCTGATGGTCTGGCTTCTTCATACAGAACATTCTAAAAACATGATTAACGGGGTTTTCTCACTACGTAGATTAGCATTTAACATGTAGAGACAGGTAACTAAATACTTTTCCAAATACATTAGTCTTTTGATTTTACCTTGGTCATGAGATAAAAGAGAGTGCACGCAGGTTTCTCTGGTTATATTCATATCTTGCTTCCTGATTAGACAGAGAGCAGGGAGTGATGTTACCAAGGATGGAGCTCACCCCAGAAAAGTCTTATTATCTCAAACAAGATAAGCTTTTGTTTACAGATAAGCAAATGTTTTCACTCCTCAGAGCACTTGTAGCTTTGTTTACTGAAGAATACATCTTCTACACTTATGCCTTACTTTCTGTGGTGAGAAAAAATAAATGGCAATTAATTAAATTTACCCTAAACTAAGTGTGCACAGGTGTACAACTTTTTATGTATCCATTCTTCCAACTCAAAAAAGGGCACAATCTCTAGAAAAGTCACTTTTTAATTACATAATTTACTGGCTGAAAGATAATTTAAGAATTAAGCTGGACTCCTGTGACTAGACAACAATGCATTGTGGGAATTTATATCACAGTACACGCCAAGGACCATAGGCATAACTATAGATGCATGGTAGCATTCATAGCTGCCGCCATAGCGTTGAGGGGGCCCACTCCAGTGCAAGAACATTGAACCTTAGTGTAGAAAGTAACAAGTTACTGTCTTACTGTTATGCTGCACTACTATTTGGGTTGTCTGATATATGTGGACATTAATTATACCTTTAGTTATTGCTACTTATGTTGCTATTTTATTTTCCTATAAATTAATGTGGGGTGAACCTTTCAAAAATTTTATATAGGTCCTTTATAAAACCCCTTTTTAAAACCCCCTTTCAAAGGGAGTATGGGGGGTTTGGGTCACATTTTAAGCCAAATTGGGTTTGGGGCCCTTTTTTAAACCAAATGTACCCCAAAAAGCAAGCCAAGGAAAAAAAAAAAATTGGGAAAACATTTGGTAAAACAAATTAAATAAAGTCGTCAAATGCTCCTTAAATTGGAACCACTAATAAAAAGGGCTGGGCAGAGCAAAGATGGAAACCCTTTCCAGAAAAATTAAAATGCAGAAAAAAACCCTCAAAAATACATATTATTTAAACACATATAAAAATTTCTTTCATGGGTTTTTACATTAGAAATAAAGTAGACTACCCCTTTAAATTAAACTACAAAAAGTTTTTGAAACTACCCTCAAAAAAAGAAAGGGGGGAAAACAACAAACATACACAAACAAGCTAATTTAAATTTGGGCTTTTTTTAAACTTTCTTTTTAATTAAAGAATTGAGCATTTGCCCAAATAATACGACTGAAAGATATCAAAAAAACAATAGAAAAACGTACGGGTCAAAAAAGAACAAAAAAACTGAATAAACCGATAATAAAATCGTGGATATTTGGGAACAAAAAAAATAAATTTTTTTAATAATAAAAAAATAATAAACATGCTGTTATGAGAAAAGTCCCAAAAAAAATTTAAATTGAACTACAGTTTTGGCCACATAACTAAAAAGAAAACCATAGATTCCAAAAAAAGATTTTTCTCTTATTACAGACAAAAAGGAGGGGTTTCCTTTAACTTCATTTCACAGGCAAAAATTAGTTTAAATTCTTCTGATAACCCAATTATAGAGGGGGCTTGGGTTTCTTATCCAATTGAATGAAATAGCTGTTCGGCTGCTATAAGATTGGGGAAAAAATGAATGTGGGAGGAAGAGGGGAAAATCACAAAAACCAATACTAAAAACTGCAATTCAGGAGTCAAAGTAAAGGAAAAGTTTAGTTTTTTCCGAGGGGAAATTTAGGGGACGGAATTCCAAAATTTTTAAATTTGACGGGACACCCCCACCAGACATGTGTAGGGTTCCCCCGGGTTGACCGCACCTCTTTCCAACATTGATTGAGGATCCGGGGGAACATCTTACAAAAACCTTGGGGGGGGAAAGTACCACCGTAGGGTGACCCTTAATCAGGGTTTTTTCCTTTATTTTTTTATGCATCTCGATAAGGGGAAGGGGTTTTGGTTTTGTCCCTTTTGTCCATTGACCCTTTAGAAAAAATTGGGGGGGATAACCCTTTTTTCCCCCATTTCAACATAGTGGGGGAACTTGGAGATGGGCTCTTTGGCCAAAAATTGTGGGGATGTTTATAAAAAAGGGCCTTTTTCGAACCCCTTTTTTTTTGCAAAAGAAAGTTGGGGGAAATCAAAATGTTGGGTGGGGTGTCTGGTTTATTTTATAGTTTTGGATCCAATTTTTTTATTTGCAGGAACTGAAAAAAGTTGAGCAAAGGCGAAAATAAGAGGTAGAAAATTATTTTGTAAATCAGAGGGGGGGTTTTTCATCCTGAAACGGGTTGGGGTAAAATTTGGGGAGGATGCCTTTGCTTTTTTGCCAGTTTTTAAATTTTAAAGGGGGGATCATTCCACCCTTTTTAAGGGTTTTAAGGATATTATCCGAAGGATGATCCAATTTTTTAGGTATGCCCTTAAGTAGACCAAAGTTTAATTTAAAAGCCTTTTAAATTGACCTAAGTGAAAAATTTTGGCAAAGGGGCCCCAAAAGAAATTGGGGTTTTTAAAAAAGGGGTAACTCTGGGGGGATAAGGGTTTTAAATAAAATAGATTAAATTTGAGACCACATTTTTAGAAACAAAATTGGCGCCAAAAGTAAAAAGGCTTGCTCAAGAAAAAATAGCCACTTTGGGAAAGGGAAAAGAAAATTTGGGGGGCAAATTCCTCCACCCTTTAAATTGCTGAAAAAACAAAAAGGCTCATTTGACTCGGGGCCCTTTTTCCCACACCAAAATAAAAGGTAGAAAAAGTTTTTGGGAAAATTTAAAAATTCATTGGGGGTGGGGTAAAAGGAGGGGGAAAAATTGTTTCTGCAAAAGTTTATGTTTTGGGTAGCAATGACATTTTAAACGCATGAATTCTTGCTACCCCAAGATAGGAAAAAGGGATTGCAAACCGTTTGTTTTCCCCGACTTCTAAACAAAAAAAGGGGAAATTATAATTCAAATCAATTGTAGGGGGAAGGGGAAAAAATTTGATTTTTAAATACCTAAAAAATCGATTTTTAAAACTTCACTAGCTTAAAGGGTCAAGGGTTTTTTAAAATGGCATTTTTGGGGATTTGGATTTTTTTTATAGGAATTTAATAAATTTTTGTGGTTTTTTAATTTTTGTAAAAAAGATTTTTCAAAGAAAATTTAGAGAGGATTTTAAAGGGATGTTGGGAAAATTGAGGGATTTTGGTTTGAAAAAATTTTTTTAAAAACATAATGTCATTTTAAATATAAAATTTATTTTTAATGGGGGGGGTTCGGGTTTAAAACTAGGAGCCCCAGATATACGGGGGGTTTTAACTTCTAATTTGTTCAGCCAGGGGCTGGGGACCCACAAAACATAAATTAGCGGGAAAGAGGACATCCTTAAAGGGTCCCGGGGTTTTAGTTTAGGTCAAAAGGGGGGGAGAGAAAGCCAGAGTTTGAAACAGATCTAAAGGGTTTTTGTATAAAGGGCTGTGATTGAAACCCAAAAAAAATAACCAAAAAAAACCCAAAATTTTTGATCAAACCTTTTTAAATGTTTTGCCATTTACCCTAACAAAAGGTTTTTTTCAGCGTCAATTTCAAAAAAGGGCTACATCTTTGTCCGATGATCCCAATTTCTATCCAAAGGGGTCCAGCAACCCAACGTTTTGCATCTCTGGCTTGGCGACCTTGGAAAAAACCAGTTTAATCTTTATTTATAAGATTGGGTAAAACATTTTAAAGGCGAAAACCCTAATATTTTTTGAAATAAATTTTAAATGTTTTGTTTTCCCAAAAAAGAGTTTTGGGCCCTATATTTTCCGCAGGGGTTTGTCAAAAGGTTTTACCGGGTTTTTGGGGTTGTTGTGATAGGGGGGCTAATAAGACCCCTTTTGGGGGATCAGGGGGAAGGGTTGCAATACTTTGATAAGTAAAACAAAATTTGGGGAGAAAAAAATTTCTGAAAAAAAGCGATAATACTCGTTTTTTAAGCCATCAGGCCCCATGGGTTTTTATTTCTTTTTAAACTATACGAATTGCAGCTAAAACCTCTAAAAAGGGATTTTGGGTAATTTATTTTTTTCTAAATTAGTGGGGGAAAGATTCGGTAAAGATATAAGGTAGGAAAATTTTTTAAAATATCAAAACCCTAGGGGAAAGCAGGAAAATTCTCAATTTACTGAAGATTATAGAATTGGCGAAAAAGGATGAAAATTTGGGTTTCAGCAAAAACAATTTAGGATTAATGGATTTATTACCTGAAGGAAGTCAGATTGGGGTTTTTTCAAGATTTAGGGGCCCTTGAACTTTGATTCTTTTTGGCTGGGAAGTTTTGGGGGTCTGTTCCTTGTGTTTTAAAATTCCCTTTTCTTTTAGGATTTTTAAAAATTCGTTTTTTTGTAAAATACAAAATACGTAAACCCTTCCTTAAGGAACTAAATTATTCTTTTTAGCGGTTTTGGATTAGCTTTAAAAATCCCCCTCCGGGTTTTTGATATTAAAAAAGGATTTATTGAGAAAGGGAATTTTTTTTTTCCCTTTCTAATCTACAAGCTACTGAAAAAGGGAAAATACCACAAAAAATCCTTAGGGGCACCCCAAATGGGAAATTGAGGATAAGAAGGGCAGGGGAGTATTAAAGTAAAAAATAATCTTTAAGTTGTGATTTTAAATAGGTGCCCATTTTCTGGATTTTTTGAGGAAAAATTTTTTTTAGTTCCTCCATAGGGGTTTTTAGGGATTTTTGGTACAAGTCTAAAGGGACATATCAAACTGGGCTTAATCATCCCAGAAAATTGACCCCGATGTCAGGGGGGGAAAAAGTTGTGTTAAAAAAATTTTTTTCAATTATAAAAAAGGGCCCTAACGGGGGGACCTGTTTAGGAGGGGGAAAAAAAGGTGTATCCTCTTTTTGTGGTATGCAAATAAAACAGAAATCGTGAAGGGTTTCTTCCTCTAGTAAAAAAAGGGAGAAAAAGATCAGGGAAATTTTTTCCTCTCGATCTAAGTCGGCCCAATTCTTTTTTTTAACCACTAAGTTGAAATCCCCCAAAATACAATAATCCGCCTTTTCAAACTTTTTTTAGCTGGGGAGATGATTTTTCGGTAAAAGGAATTTTTTTTTCATTAGGCGAGAAATAGTGTAACAAAGTGAAAGGGGTTTTGGGGTTTAAATTTAAACAAATCAATAAAAAGAAATCGACCTTCGGGATCTAAAATCTTTTTGGGGGAAAATTAAATGAAAAATTGAATTTCGACAAAAATTTGGGGCCCGACCCCCCCGGGCTTTCTTTTAAAAAGGCGGGGTGATTTGGAAGTTTGGGGGGGGGAATTTTTAGCTTTTTTTTTCAATCTATGTGCATCAGGGGAAATAATAAATTTTGTCCCCCTGAAAACAAATAATATCACCCTTTGGGTTTTTAGTTACATCCTCCACAGCAAAGAGCGCTAAAAAACGAAAAGGTACGAAGGGGGGTCAGTCCTGCAGGTTTTGAACAAAGGGTCGGGAAAGTTTTTTTTCAGACTACAGGGGTTGATCATCTCTGGACGTGATTTTTTTTTTTGGGGGCGGGGGCTGGAAAACCACAGGAGCAAGCAGATTTCCACTTTTTAAATAGTAAAAACTTTTTTCCGGCGAGTTGCAGGTAAAATTGAGTGCCTTCTCTAGAGATTATAATTTTTTGACCGGAAATCCCCACCCTATAAACAATCTCCTTTGTAAATTAAAGAATCTTTGTGAAGGGTTTGGGAACTTTTTTCCCCCCCTCATCATCGTACGCAGACAGCCCAGGGAAAAATTGATAAAAGCTTAAAAAAGGCGCTCTGGTAGGGACCCACTTTGGGGAGCCCCCGGAAAAAAGTTTTCCTTTATATTAAAAAAGTGGATGGGGTCTATTTTTTCCCCTTTGGGGACTTAAATGGGGTTTAAATTTTCCTCAGTTTTGGGGATTCTGGGGAAATCCTTTTCAATTATGAGATCTTTTTTAGTCCCTGGGGGAAGGGGTTGGAATTCCTTTGAGGTCTGTTAGGTAAGCATTTAATTCATCAGGGCAAATAACCCGTTTCAGGAATACCTCGAATTCTCACTTTATTACCCGATTTTCCCTTCAAGGGCCAAACTTTTTTTTGGGGGAGACTTTTTTAACCTCCTCCTCTAGATCACTATTAGCATGGTTTAAAGGCGTTTATGGGATTTTTGCAAATTCCCCTTTTTAGATTCAATAGGGTCTGTTCTTGTTCCCTAGAGAGTGAAAATCCTTTTTTAAGGGGTTCTTTTAAAAATCATTTGCTTCAAGCCCAAGGTGGGGGTTTTGGTGGGGAAAAGGAAAAAGAAAAGTTTCTGCAACGTTTTAAAGTTGTTGGGTTTTTGGGCGCTTCAAGGGGGTTTTTGCGGGTTCAAATATCTACAGATTCCGCCCTGGAGGAAACAGGGGGCGCGAGGGTGTTTGGATTTTGAAAGACCTCATTTAGAAAGTGGGCTTTTTTCGGGAAGATGAAGAAGAAAAAAAATTTCCAGGAATTTTGGGCCCGGGGTTTGTACCCGGGGTTTTTTTCTTATTTGTGCCTCCCATAGTGATTCCTTTCTTCGTAATAGCGATCGGGTTAAAATGGTTAGAAAAATTTTTTGGGGTGATATGGGGTAAAAAATGGATTTTAAATGAAGGGGCCGTAAAACCCTTGTTTGGTTTTTGTTAGGGGGGTTAAAAAAGAAAAATTTACAACCCCCGAGGGTTAACATATTTACTTTTTTCCGGGGCTACGGAGGAATTTTACAGTTTTTTAAAAAAAGGTCTTTTCCCTGTTTTTGCATGGGGGTTTTTGCACTGGGGAATAGGGGGTTTCCCACTGGGATAAAAGGGGGACGAGCTTTTGGTTTTTAGTCAGTTAATTAAACAGGGGACATTAATGGGGGTAGCACGGTATGTTTAAGGAATTTCCAAACCCCAGTTCAAAGAAAATAAACGGGTTTTTTAAAGAAAAAGAAGCAAATACCCCTAAAGGAGTGCAAAAACCCTCCCTTTTTTCCAACTGAAACAGACAACTTCAGTAAAACGGGGAAACCACGACAGGATTTTTAAAAATTTCAAAAAGCAAAACTTTGGTCTAAAATTCAACCTCATTGATGGAGTTTTTAAAATTAAAGGGGGGGTTTTGAAAAACTTTCGGGCGGGTTGGATAATAGCTTTCTAAGAGCCCATAGAGTTATAGTTAACCACTGGGTTTTTGCTGCAATACTAGTAACAGTAATGGGGTTTATAGCTTTGAGAGCTGGCACTTTTTGTAAAAATTAGAAAACAGTCCCCAAAAGCCTGACAAACTGTCAGGTTTTTTTTACACGGGGGCCTCTCGCACTGCAGTTTTGGACGGGTTTGTGAGGTGCACTCTGTTTTTTTTCGGGGGCCCTTTGGTTTTTCCCAACAGCAGTGGGGAAAGAGGGACTGGGTAACCCAAAATCTTTTTAATGCACCAAATTTAAATGTACCACCCTGTTTTTTTTTGATCCCCTTGCGATAAAGAAAAATTCTAAATTTTATTGCGGAAAGCAAGAAAAGGGGGTTTGGTTTTGCCACATAGGGCTTAACAAAGACACTGACTGCAGTAAGGGGTTGGGACCCGGGATCCCGGGCAAAAACTCCCCAAAAGCCAGGGAGAAGGATGTCCAAACTGCAAATGCCCCAAAAAGCAAGCCCCCTGATATCTGCGTTGCTCTTGGCTCCCCTAAGAAAAAACATTTTTCAGGGTTGCGGGGCAGAGGAGGAAGCTTGAGTAAGCTAGAAAGCAGGCCTCTAAAAGAAAACTCGGTAATTTTCTGCAGGTTTTTTTGATTGAAAATGGTTTCTTTTTTGCTCATTTTCCTTCTTCCCTGAATCAGAAAGGCGGGGAACTGGTGCCCCAAAAAAAACGGGGATTATGGGGCTTAAATTTGAGCAGTTTTTGACTGGTTTTTCAGAGGAGATAAACAGGAGAATGGGGTCTACAAAAATTGGGGCCTTTCCAAAGGCCAGGGCCCCCAAAAATGAATTGCTTCAAATTTAATTTTTCTGATTCAATCTTTCTTGAAACAAAGTCTACACAATGCAATTTTTTTTAACAATTTTTTTTTAAAATTTAAAAAAAAAGGGACACAAATTAAAAGCTGAAATTTAAAATTTTTTTCCCTTTTCCTTTTGGAAAACAAACCCTTCATTTAAAAAATTAATGACAACACTTTTTTTTTCAAAAGATTTGGGGAAAAGGGTTTAACATGAGGTTTGGGAAAAGTAAACAGAAACCAATAAAAAAACCTAAAGGGGCCCAATTTTCCCAACAAAGTCACATGATTTGCATTTTAAAAGAGAATATTTAGAGAGACAGATTCTCCTAAACCCAAAGATGGTCAAAAGGTTTTACCAATTTTTGTAAAATAATTGTGTCTGAAAAATGTAAAACAATTTGAGAAAAATAATCCTCAGTTTAAAATTGTAAAAAACTTTGAATCTCCCACCATTTATATTACATAAGATCAGCAAAATTTTCAGTTCAATGGTAAATATTGGATGCTCATGATAAGTGATGAGCGATTCGGCCAATAATCTGATTCGAGTCGATTCCAGATTTTGTGAAATCATCTCCCGATCTTCGATTGCGATTAATCTCCGATTCCCATTAAAGTCTGTGGGAAAGGAACACCAGGTTCATTTTTACACTCAAACAAGTGAGGTGAAGCTGGAATTAACATCCACAACAGTAAACTGGATACATGGTACATCTTAGTCAAGACAATTAGGCTACAAGAGTCACAGAAAGAAAATCACAGGCTAAAATAATCGATTCCATTCAATGGCTAACCGAAAACCTAAGGATGGCGTGGCCACAGCAGGTACAGCAGTAGCAGCTGCTACGGGGCCCCTTTGACAAAAAATAAGTCACTGGTATTGGAAATGGCACATGGTAACTGGCAGGAGACCCCTATCACTTTTTGCACCAGGGACCAACAACTTGTCATATATGTAGTGGCAGGGCCGTTCCTAGGCTAAATTTCACTCAGGGCGAGGTGAAGAAAGTTGGCCCCCGCCCCCCCCCCCCCTGTAACATAATGTGCCATAATGAAACACAGTGCATCCCAACAACCAAAACAAAATATACAGAAAGTTTTAAATGTCATAACGGGCGTTCCCAAAAATAACCCCTTGCTACACCAACCAGAATCCCAAGACCACTAAGCCCAAACATATCACCAGCACACAGTGACCGAATAATACTACCAACACCATGACCACATATCACCACATAGTGACCAAATACAGCAACACCGTGACCACATATCACCAGCACATAGTGACTGAATAATACAAACTGACCATTACTGAATACAAACCATTATACTTCAACCAATATTACCAGCATACATTTGGTGGATACCCCGGGAACACAGGCTCTGCACAATATAAATGGTTACAGTAAATTATATCTAGTGACTCACAGGAGACGTCTCTGAAGAGTTGTTCTCTCTTCTCTTCTTCTTTTCCATCTGTCCCAGACGCCATGACGACTACTCCTGACTCTTCACTGTAAAATTTAAAAAACAAACATCTTAGACTGCTCACTTTATCAGCACTTCTCTACCAATT
The DNA here is from genome assembly GCA_025379985.1 of Phyllomedusa bahiana. Classification (NCBI taxonomy): domain Eukaryota; kingdom Metazoa; phylum Chordata; class Amphibia; order Anura; family Hylidae; genus Phyllomedusa; species Phyllomedusa bahiana. The sequence goes on along the minus strand of JAODAL010039578.1, from coordinate 14,284 downwards.
CCTATCTCTATACAAACTCCCCATCTATAGCACCTCATATAGTAGCCATGTAATAGCCCCTGTAGCCATGTAGTAGCCCCCTATAGCCAGGAAGTAGCCCCCTGTAGCCAGTGATGCCCCCTGTAGCCAGTAGAAATCCCCTTGTAGCCAGTTTGATCCCCCCTGTAGCTAGTTGAAGCCCCCCTGTAGCCAGTTGAAAGCCCCTCTGTAGCTAGTTGATGCCCCCTGCAGCCAGTTGATGCCCACTGTAGCCAGTTTTATTCCCTCTGTTATCAGAAGATGCCCCTGTAGCCAGTGATGCCCCTGTAGCCAGTGATTCCCCCGTAGCCAGTGATGCTCCCTGTAGCCAGTGATTCCCCCGTAGCCAGTGGGTGCCCCCCTTCTAGCCAGAGATGCCACCCTTGTAGCCAGTGATGCCACCATTGTAGCCAGTGTGCCCCCATTGTAGCCAGGGTGCCCCCATATTTTTTAGCCAGGGGTTTACCCCACCTTGTAGCCAGTGTGCCCATTGTAGCCAGTGTGCCACCATTTTTAGCCAGTGTGCCCCCCTTTTTGCCATGTGCCCCCAAATTTTAGCCAGATGCCCCCATTGTAGCCAGTGTGCCCCCCCTTGTAGCCAGGATGCCCCCCTTGTAGCCAGTGTGGCCCCCCTTGTAGCCAGTTTTGCCCCCTTGTAGCCAGTGATGCCTCCCTTGTAGCCAGTGTGCCCCCATTGTAGCCAGGATGCCCCCCTTGTAGCCCGGATGCCCTCCATGTAGCCAGTGGCCCCCCAGTAGCCAGTGTGCCCACATTGTAGCCATTTATGCCCCCATTGTAGCCAGGATGCCCCATTTTTAGCCAGGATCCACCTTGTAGCCAGTGTGCCCCCCTTGTAGCCAGTGTGCCCCCCTTTAGCCAGTGTTCCCCCCTTGTAGCCAGTGATGCCCCCAATTGTACCATGGTGCCCCCCTTGAAACCCCGGATGCCCCCCCTTTTAGCCAGTGTGCCCCCTTGTACAGTTTCCCCCCCTTGTAGCCAGTGATGCCCCCCTTGTAGCCAGGATGCCCCCCATTGTAGCCAGTGTGCCCCCTTGTAGCCAGGGTGCCCCCATTGTAGCCAGTGTGCCCCCTTGTAGCCAGTTGTCCTTTCCTCCCCCTTGTAGCCAGTGGCCCCCTTGTAGCCAGTGTGCCCCCCTTGTAGCCAGTGTTGCCCCCCCCTTTACCCAGTGTGCCCCCAAATTTTTTTTTGTAGCCAGGAGGCCCCCCCTTGTACCAGCTGCCCCCTTGTAGCCAGTTTTGGCCCCCATTGTAGCCAGTGTGCCCCCCTTGTAAGCCATGATGTCCCTGTAAGTAATTCTAAAATAACAAAAGAGTTTCTCACCTCAGTCCGCGCGTCCCGGTCCGAAGCTGCTCAACAGTGGGAGCTGCTGAGCGGTGTAAGCAGCTGACTCATCACGCTGCTTACGCTGCACCAGCCCCCAGGATCTCCTCGGCGGCAGAGCTGCCGCCGAGGAGATCAAACGTCACAGGGGGCAGCGGTGAAAGCTGTGCGCCCCCTGTGACGCTGATACAGGGGAGGAGTCCCGCCTCCTCCCCTGTACCTGCAGCTGCTGGCTCTGCGCCACTGTTATAAAACAGTCACGCAGAGTCAGGGGCGCTCCTCGGGGTGAGGCGGGGCCCCCCTCGGCCCCCCCCCGAGCGACCGCCTGCCCTGCCCGCCCCTAGGAACAGCCCTGTGTAGTGGCAGCAAGAAAATCCCAATGGGGAACATGGAGGTTCAGCTGGCAGGGCCCTAGTTATAGTGGGTTTGAGAGGAGAAATATGAGTAATATAAATGCTGACGTGCACCCCACAAGAAAGGGACACCCTGAACTCAGACTGTAGTGGATGCTGGCTACGCAGAAATAAAATTTGGTGCTATTTCACAGTGGCTTGAGAGGAGAAATATGTCTGATGCAGGATCTTCCATCCCTCCCCTCCCGGACCAGGTACCCCCCACCCTCTGTTCAGAGCACTGGAGCTGTTTCCAAAACTCTAACTAATACTAACTAGAATTCTGTAATCTTGCTGTACCCTAAGCTGACTACTCTGTCAAGGATCATTTTCAGTTGTAAGAATGCTGGCAAAAAAACTCTACAAATTTTTAAAAAAAGCTGAGCAAGAACAGCTATCCTTTCCTTTTGGGCTTTAAAAGGGGCAATTGCGCCGATCGGGAAGTCGAGACATGAATAAAACGATTTCAAAGTTTTCAAAAACCAAGGGAAAATCTTTAAAACTCCCCTGGGACGTTCTCACCCCTCACCGGTGCCTGGCTTTGGGGGCGGCAAAAATCACGTTTGAAACACGAGCAAATTAGTATCAGAAAAACTAAGAGAACACGGGAGGACAGACTGCTGACAGACTGAGCGAAAAACCCAAAAGGTTTAAATTTGGGCCCCGGCCCAAATTTGCCATAGAGACTAATACACAGCAATTGATCCACATTACCTCACCATTACGAGGCTTCAAGCATGATTTTTCCCCAAAAGAATGGCCACTGAACTTTAAACATTACAGAGTACTATCGGGCCCAGTTTACACCGAGATAAACAGAAAAGGGTTACATTCAAGAAACAAAAAATAACATCTTTTGGGGCCCTATCACACACTTTTACTTCTTCATTGGGAAAAAATACCCTTTAAACTGGGTGATGAAAAACCCAAAAGAGATCCAGACGCTTTTGAGGGGGGGTAGAGGGAACCAAGGGGTCCCATGTCCAGATCCCCTCTTTTCCATTTTTCAACAACATGTTGTTTCATGCTAATACCAACCAACCCCCACCAGGGCCCCGGGATCATCAAACTTTGCAAGGGCAAAGGGGGCATCTACACCGGGTTAGAGACCCGTGGTCCCATCTGTTTTTTAGGAATTAATCAATTTATTTTGACAGAAATATCCCCAACCCCTTCTTAAGACTCAAAAGAGCGCTATTCCAGCCAGGTCAGGTATCGGTTTTGGTACCCTTGCCAATTTTCTAGCTTTCAAACCTTCGTTTAAAATTTTTCAAATGGTCCCGATTTACACTTTGGGTTCCCTTTAAAAATGTTTTAAATTGTGTGGGATTCATCATTTTGGTTTCCCCAAGGCTTTTTTTTAAAAAGGGGAACCCCGCCCTAAGGGGTTTTTGCTCATGACACTTTTAAAAGCATTCCTGCTTGAACCCGCAAATTTGGGGAAGGGACTGTTTATCAAAATTTTAAGGTGTTGTCTTTGGCTCAAAGAGATCTCAAAATTTTAACACATGAGAAGGGGAAATGTTTAAAATTTCAACAATTCAAATTTTATCCCCTAAACTTATTGGTGATTCAGAGAAAAAACCCCCTTTTTTAATTTGTTTGAATCAGCAATTGTTTTGGCAAAACAAATTGAAACACTGAACATTTGGCATTTTTGGGATTCTAAATTGAGTTCCCCTTAAAAAAAAAAATTTAAAAAAATATTGGTTTTCAATACATTTTAAAAATACAAGGGGCCATTAACCCAGGATAAAAATACCAACATTCTTTATAAAATTTGCTCCATCTCCAAATATGAAGGGATACAAGGGTGGACACTTCCCGCAAAAAAGATCCCAAAAAAAACCCGCCAAATAAACTCACAACTTTTTTCAGAAAAGAAAATAAACTGCTAGAATGACCCACCAATCACCTGACTAAACCCCAAAAGAAAGTCCCCAGGAAAACAAAAAAACCAGAATTTTAAAAAAGGGGCCCATAAACCTTTAGAAATTTTAGGAAAGTTGAACAAAAGGGCCAAAAACCCACCTGACAATGCATGCCACTAGTTTTTTTTTACAAGGGGAAACCCTTTAAGCCCTCATCATCACAACAAAAGGGTTTTTTTACCCAAAAACATTTTAGTAATTTATTCCCAAAATTTTTTCCCCGAGTCCCTTTTTTTTTTTTTACACCCAAAACTTAAATTTAAAGGGCATCTTTTGGGTTTGGGTGTCCCTTTTCCCGAAAATGGAATTTGGGTTTTGGGGTTTACCAACACGGTGAGAAAATTTTATTTTAATACACCTTTTTGAAATATATTTTTCTTTTAAAATTTTGGGGGACGGTTTTTAATCCTTTTTTCACCAAAACTTTCTATATTTTTCACTTTTTTTGATTTTAAATTTAAAAGCCAGATTTTTGTACCATGTAAAATTTTAAATTTTTAATAAATAAATTTTCTTTAACATAACCCTTAATTTACCAAAATTTATTTTACTTCTCAATTTAATTTTCCAAAATTTTAAATACGTATGGAGTGTTTTGTTTATTTTCAAAGAGATTGTCTCACCTCATGTTTTCTTGGGTTCTGGGTCCCTCAGAAGTTAAAAGAAAGGGGCCCTTTTTCCTCTTTCCCCCCTCTTTTGGGGGAAACCCCAAAAACTGTAAATTTACTTATCTTTGGCTATGCCTGCTTTTCCCCATCTAACTGGGAAACCTAAACCCAGGGGCATCGGCCCCATAAGGGCCCGAAAACACTGGGGTGTTAATGGAACCCAAACAATTCCAAGGGTTTTAAATGCTCTCACCATGGGGGGGAAATTCTTTATTTGGGAGTTTTTAAAATATTGTATGGCTGGCTTAGCATGGAACTCAACAATTTTTTTGTGGGACTTTAAGGGTGCGCAGGACACTTCTTTCTATGGGCCCAAAATGTTCCAAATTACATAGCTTTTGGGTTTCCCCATTCCCACCCACCTTCCATGTGACTGTGACAAAAGCATCTTGGCCACCACACAATACACAGAGCAGTGGAATTATAGCAACACAGAGGGAAACTTTGGAGCCAAAAAAAAAGAACCAAGTGGAGATAAGGGAGAGAATTTTTTAAAAAAAAGTAAAATTTATCAAAATGCTTTAAAAAAAACTGACTTACCTATTTTTTAACCTACAGTTTTTGTTTTGGGACAGCACACTAAAAAAGTTAAAATATTTACTAAATAACTGCACTAATATCTTTGCTGCACTTTTTAGGGTTTTTGTAATGTTTTTTTATAAAATTTTGTTGACCTCTGCTTACCCCGTATTCAGCAAAAAGCTGGGACAAATCTGTAGAAAAAGTAATATCATCTGCCCTTTCAGAAATGTAATTTCAGAAAAGTAACATTTTACTCACTCAAAACTACTGTGGGAAACACCATGACAACACCCTAAGGTTTGAAATGGAAAGGGTTTTAAAAACAGGTAAAATTTAGTTTTCAAGGGCCCCCTTAAAAATCTGGGTTAAATCCACTGAAACCCCCCCTTTTGTTATCATGGCCCCCCCACACCCTCTTCAAGCGTCAGAGGGGAATCCATCATGGGACCCCCTTTCATAAACTATCCTTCCCTTTTTGGGTCATGGGCACTTTAACTCTTTGAATTTCCCCCGGGCCGCAAGGGAAAAAAACTTAAGAGAAGAAAAAAAAAATTTTAACAGAATGGCTCAGCTGGGGGGCAGACCTTTTATTCTCAAGACTTTGTGAGGTTTAAAACTATCCCACCCAAACCCCACACCAAATTTTGGGGACCCCTTTTAAACCTCTGGGCCCGTTCCAAAAACCCCAACCAACCTTTTTAAGATATTCAGAAACTATTCTGGAGACATTTTTTGCAAAACGATTTTAATTTTTTCACAAACTTGAATTATCCCACTGAGGGGTTGGGCTGGCTTTAAAAATATAACCCTTAAGAATTTAAAAAAATTGCCCTGTAATTTTAAACCCCTTGCCGGTTTAAGGGAAAGGGCTTCTGCTGGAAATTTAAATTTTTAAAATTTAAAACCCTTTTTTTCCTCCCCCGTTACTTTTCCCAAACACCAAAGGGACCTCACATTTCACCATCCCAACAGGGAATTGAAAACTCCACTAAAATTAAGTGGCCCCCCGGGGGCAACCAACCCCACCAACATCTTTCATCAAACCCCCTCTTCCTGTGCTAGGAGCAGGGGAAAACATGAAAGTTTCAGTTGAAAAATTTTTAGTCTCCATAAACCCAAATAACACCTTTTTTTTTTCCCCAAAAGCTACCTTTTTTTCCTCCATTCCTTTTCCTCGTCCCCCTCTGCACCCGGTTTTAAATAAATTTTAACCCCTTTAAAATTTAAAACCCAAAAAACATTTTTTTTATATATTTTTAGAAAAGGCCTTTAAATCAAACAACCTTTATTTTAAAAAAAAAAAAAATTTAATTGGGATATTGGTCTAAAATCAAAAACTTTTTTTTCCAAATTTGAAAATTGGGAGAACAAAACCCTCAAAATATGCCCCCTTTTATGTTTTTCCCTTCCTACTTCTTGTATGAAAAATGCATTCTCAGCAGAAAGTTACAGAATGATAAATTTAATTTTAAAAAAGTTAATGGAAAAGAATAAAAAAGAAGTACTTAAGGGTTTTTTTCCCAAATTTGGGTTTTAAAAGGGAAAACCCCCCTAGAACCTCCGAAATTTGATGTTTTTTTAGACCTTTTAAGGGAACATTTTTTTAAATTTAAACATCCCACATAGCGAAAGAAAAATTATAATATTTTAAATTTAAACTGTCCCCCCGTTGAAATATTATAATTAACCTATCCCTGTTTCACACTTGGGGTTTTTTTGAACTTTTTAAAAATTTTGGGGCAGGACTTTCAAAACCCCAAAAAATCTAAACACAAATCCTAACAAAAAACCAAAAAAACCCCAAACCCCAAATTAAAGTTGGATTTCTTTCTATTGTTTTTGAAGGGGTTTTTCATTCCATCTACGGCTCTTGTCCCCAAATTCCTACCATTCCCCCGCACATTAAAAAAAAAGTTGAAGTGCCCTCAACCCCAAAGTGACATTGAATCAGAAGCCTTAAAGTCCAATAAAAAAAAAACTTTAAATTTTGGGAAAAAGCCCATGGTTTTAATTTAACTTTTTGGGGGGTTTTTTTCCAAAAACGAATTAGCAGAAACTGAATTTGCCTTTATCCCCAGGTTGAAAATTTACTTCTGCCCAAATCTGAAGCACAGCACAAATTACAATGGCCTTCATTTTCTAATGTGGTTGAACTAGAAAAGTGTCAGGGACAGATCAGGGACACACGAATAGACACGAACAGAGTGAGGCGCTGGCACTGGTCCCAACCATTGTCCCTGCCTTTTGGGAGTGCCCGACTCCTTAATAGGTCGGCCCCAACCAGAAGACTAGGAGCTACACAAATTAAGTGCAGACACAGGACACAGACAAACAAAGACAGAACACAAATAAGAGGGCTCAGACTAGCCAGGTCAATACTGGTCGAGTGAAGCAGTACAAAATCAAAGAGAGAGAGAATAGTCAGTAGAACAGCAGTGTCAAATACCAGAAAGGATAACAGAAAGGGAAGGGCTAGCTACAGGCAGAAAGACCTCTATAGCAAGCAAGGATGGTAGGTAAAGGACTCCTTATATAGGGAGCATGAGAAAACAGAACGGAGGTGATAGGTGGATGGAACACAAGACCAGATTGGAATACAGGACTGTCAATCAACAAGATCAGCAAGAAACCAGGTTAACTAGAGGAGTGCTGGATGATTCCTGACCAAGGGCGTTGTCCAGGAATCAATTAGTACTGCAGAGAAGTAAAACCAAGTTCACACGAGTGAAAGCATTATGTCATAAAACACATTTAACGTTGCACCAGCCATGACTGGCGATTAGAGCACACATCTGAGGGTCTGTCGGACACGATCATGACACAAAGTGTCTTAAAATGGTACAAAAAATGGTGCCATGGTTGCAGCATGTCCAGGATACTTTTATTATGTGTGTAAGACAATTTATGCATACTGCTTGACAGGTGGACATGGCTTAAAGGGGTTTTGCCAAGAATGGAGTTCCTTACCTAACAGGCTAATACTCCCCTCTTGAGGCCTGAAAAAAAGGGGTGTTGTGTTTCTATGTTTAAAAAAACAAGTACCTCCTCTGTGATGTCATCAGTCCACCTCCCATGCACATTCCTGATACTCAGTCTTTGTAGTTGAGCAAACACTGTTTTGCTAATCCACAGAGGAGAATTGTATTGTGCACTTGCTATATGCATCTTTATTTCCCCTCTTATCTGCACAGGAGAGAAGAGACGTTCGGCAGGCAGCCTTCTTTCATTCCTTCACTAATGCTGCAGGGGGGAGTGGAAGGGGGGAGAGGAAGAGGGGGCTGAGCAGAGAGCTAGGGAGTGTCTGCATGTTTACTCAGATAATTACATTACAACCAGTGGATTCTCTATACAAAAGATACAAAATCTTTCTCCCCAGTCCCTTCAAAGCTCGTTCATGTTCCCTGCCATCAGATAAGAAGTGCAAACAACGCAAGCATGGCCAGATCATATCCTGTCAGCTCCTGGTCGTGTCTAATGTAAACTGTCAGGAAACCAAAGGCATGTAAGTCAGGCTGTAGCTCTCAGAGGTTTCACTATTTTTGATGGCATATATTTAGAAAAGTGATTAAATACACATTTTGGAGGATCCCAAGTCAACATTGCATAGTGACAAAACCCCTTTAATCAAAGAGGGGAAGGTGGGCATGGCCATAATGCAGCACGCTGCACCAAACATGAGCTAAATTTCCATTGTAGGAAGTAAGCCAAAAACACTGGTCTAAAAGTTAAACAATTCTAAAGCTGCAGCAGTTAATGAAGCAGCATTAATCACTGTGATAAATCTGTTGCATTTTTAGACCATCTGTCTAAATTTACGCTGTCTAACTTTTAGACAGTGATAGTAAATGAGGGCCATTGTTTATACTGAAATCACTAAATCATCTTTGTAATGCTTAGATACTCTTTGTAACTGCTTTTTTTCCTCTGGATAATAGGTAAGTCAGGAATGGGGATGCTAATCTATTTATTTAAAATTCCCAAACAAAATTTTTGAAAATGTGTTTTTTTTTTTTTTTTTTTTTAATAACTAGACAACCCTATTGGTTCTGTTTTTGGATGAAGACATTATTTAAAAAACTTTTTATTTTTGCCAAACAAGGGGAACTAGCTACCTCTTTTAGTGCTAGAATACTCGAGAAGTCTTGATTATTCAAAAATATAAATTTACAGTATACATTACAAGAAAGAGTGATATAAAATAATATCTGCAATATTCTTACAAGGTATGATCAGGCCTTTCTGCTAGTTTCAAAGCCTCATGCATCCCTGCAGCTGATAGCTTCCTGTTAATATTTCTGTATCTGCATTGAAGCAGATTTCGATAGGTTGTCCTTAGGTCTCTGTTAAAAAAGGCATAAATAAAAGGATTTATCAGGGAGTTTGCATATCCCAGCCATAAAAATGTTCTTTCCATCCATAAAGGAATACAGCTGCATTCTGTTCCACAGATAAACGGTCTTGCAGTTGAAAGTATAAAAAAAGGTAGCCAGCATATAGTAAAAGCCCCTACAATAATTCCAAGTGTAGTAGCCGCTTTTTGTTCTCTTTTAAAAATGGAAATGTTTTTTCTGTCATTTTTCAGTAATTTTGACAAATTTGTACATTCTTCTGATTCTTTGTGTATTTTTACCACTCCATTTGCTGAAATCATTCCTTCACTTTCCTCGGATCGTGGGAACCCAGAAAACTTGTGTTTGGCTGCACTCCGCTTAGCAGCTTTGAATATTCTGTAGTACATGAACAACATGACCGACATCGGGATGTAAAAGGCAACAGCTGTAGAGTAAATTGTGTAGCCGAAATCTTGACTAATTAAGCAAACCTTGTTATCATTTACATTCTGAGCCCAACCAAAGAGAGGAGGTAATGTGATTGATGCAGATAGGAGCCAGACACACAAGATCATTTTGGCCATACATTTTCCATTCTGCCTCACTGGGTAGGTCAGGGGTCGGGTGATTCCAAGGTACCTGCAAATAAGCACAACAGTGTTCAGTTGGCAAATTTCTCATGTGTCTAAAAAACACAAGCACTGGAAATATTATTGGATGCACAGCAGTACATCTGGTATATTGTTTTGAAAGAGACAGTGGAAAATTTGTTTTTAGTTCATGATTTGTACATTTACTTTTTTTATAGCTTCAAATGTATCTCGGTAAATGTTTATATGAACATTATTTGTGAGGTTAGAGATGAGGTGGGCTACACAAGTAACATAGTTGATAAGGTTGGAAAAAGACACAAGTGCATCAAGTCCAACCCATAACCCTACATTGTTGATGCAGAAGAAGGCTCAAATATCTATGATGCAAATGCCAAGAGAAAATTTCCTTCCCAACTTCAGATATGGCAATCAGAATAAATAGGCACCAATAATGCATGTCAGCCCTCATTGACTGTAATTGGGAGCATTATTTTCTACTTGTTTCTCCTAATAATAATTTTTTTTTTTTTTTTTTTTTTAGATTTTATCTTTTTATTTCAGTTCATTAAGGTTAGGACATAACTTAAATGTCTGAAAGGGGTGGTTTCACTACAAAGATTAGCTTTCCACATGTAAGGCCTTGTAATTAAAGAGTTTTTCCAAATATATTTCTTTATTATTTTATCTTCTTTGTTGAGGAGATAAGAGAGATTTCTCTCTCTGTTCTGTCTTATCTAATAGCAGGGAGTAAAGTCACCACAGGTCGGACTGCTGACAGCTTGAGAACAGTGTGTTATTTGTAATAAGTCTCCTTTGTTTACTTTTTGCTGTGTAGTTTTCTACACTTATAGATAACATCTCCTGCTCTCATGTCAGTGATATCAGAAGAGCTATGAATGCTGAGCTGACATGCTAATCACTGCTGTAGACCCACACACAGCCTGACCAGGAAGAGATAGGATGCATGAATCTGAACCTGCTTTTGGCTCAGAGAAACAATGTGGTGAGACAACCTCCCTAAGTATATTTAATCCCTCATTGCTTGCTTAATTTTATCTTAGGCCATTGATTCTTTTTTTTCCTTTTTGTGTTCCTGCTGTCATTACTTTTTTAATTTTTTTTTTTTTTTTTTATCTAATATTGCTATTGGAGACCTTTTATGGGGTGAGATGTATTTTTCATAGGATCTATTTTGAACTTCATCTAATGCATTGAATAAATTTTAACTTTTTTTGTTTGTCACTATTTTTTATTTTATTTTTAGGGTGCTCACTGGGCACTATAACCATTATGTTAACTTTATTTTACCTGTTCCTACACTTAATGGGGTTTTGCCGCGATCTCATTTCATACCTCCTGCAACCAGCTCTTCAGCTCTGTGTGCTCAGAAGGGGGCGTGTGTGATTTATTTGAATTACTGATCATGTGACCTAGCAGGATGACATCACCAGGCCTTTCCTCTCTGTAGTCACAGTAAGGTCTGTGTATATATATTGCATTTCAAGCCGATACTCTGTAGCTCAGAGGTAATGTTTTTGCTTTACAGCACAAGGGTCCTTGGTTCAAATCCCGGCAGAAACTTAACCTGATTGAGGGTTCTTATTTATTTATTTGAACTGTTTGACTTATTACTAACTAGTCCAAAGGACAGGAGTAGAGTGACAGCACCCGGGGTTTGAACACTCAGTAGGTACCTGAGAAGAGAGGTGATGTCTGAGCATGTGCGACCAGGACTGAGGAGCTCTCAGCCCTGGTTGTATCCCCTGGAGACGAGCTGTAAACAATGGATAACTAAAGGAGCAGCTAAATCAAAAATAGTGCAGAATTTTTAATAATGATGAATGGTGAAAATGTTTATTTTTAAATTTTCAAACTTCCCACGTGGATATACAAGGATATACAAGGAGAAAAAACCTTCTGTACTTACTACAGAACTGATCGGTAACTACTGAACGGTGACAGTCATATCATAACCAATGCCAGGAGGCAGAAACATTGTTGACATTGTTGACCACCATTGTGTTTGATGAAGCAACCCCTTAAACAAAAATCAGGGCTGTAATTGGATGGCACTGGCAATGAGTTCACTCCTTCTGAGTTTGTTTTGATAGATGATATCCTGCTGCCCCTTGCATTTACCTATTAGGATCACAGCAGTCAGACTTCTGCCAATTTACTATTGGTGGCATATTCTAATGTGTCCCCAATGTCTTTCATCATTTACCTATTAGGATCACAGTAATCAGACCTCTGTCAATTTGCTATTGGTGGCATATTCTAATGTGTCACTAATGTCCTTCATCAGAAAAACCCCTTAAAACAAACTCATATTTTATTATTTTTTTTCTTTTAAAAACCAACATTTCTAGATTATTGCATTGTTCCTATGAATTAAATGTAATTGGTGTTTATAGAGCGTTTTATGCCTACTTAAATCACTCAATACATATTCATTTTAAACGTGATCAAAGTCTGTGCAACCAAATTGCAATTGCTAATATTAGCTAGTGTGTTGTATAGTCATTTCCCCTGGTGATTTATCCAGTTAATACCCACAATAAAAGTAGGAACATGCTAACATTTTCTTATTTTCTCTAACAAGTTTAACATGACAAATTCATCAAAGTCATGTCTGAATAAAATGCTCATTTACCAGTCATGTTCTCTCTTCTGTTTCTACCTGGCATGATGACAGTGGAGATCCAGGAGAACAAGGGAAATATTGTCAGACACGGAATACATAGGAATAAGGCCGATAATTCAGGAAACATCAAACAGAATAGGAACATGCAATATACTAAGAAAGAAATCATTCTGAATTTTAGTAAAAAGTTTTTATTTACTACTTTTGACACACAACAAAAGACACCTTTTTATTCTGAGAAAAATAACCATTTGCCTAGAAAGAAGTTGTTATTTATTGTAGCAGGGACAGTCTGTAGTTGTTGAAGACATTACAAAGTTATGCATCTCTTGTTCCATTGTATCCTTAAGGCAACTTAATGAATGTATTTTTATTGTCTGTGGAACATCCTGAATAGATTGACTGTTGCTATTATGCATGGACAACAACAATACTAAAATAAGCGGTGGCCCATGCCTACTGTAGCTTCTGTTTTCTATTCTTAATTAACAAAAGTGGAACTTACTGTGGTCTTCTGCAGCTATGGCCCATCAATTTTGAAGGACATCCTAACCACCCTATCCAAGTCTCCCCAATATTTCACCACTATAGTAACTAGACTTAATTAACCCTTAGGTTCTATCTGCTTGATTTTAATTATTTGATTTGCCACCTAAAGTTTGCGTGATCGACCCAAGGAGGAGCTGATGATGCTTTAACCCCTTTCTGCTACTTGGAGTTTTAATTAAATTTCATTCATTTTTCACTCCCCACTTTCTAAGAGCCATAACTTTTTATTTCTACAAAGCTATAAGGGCTTTTTTACAGGACAAAGTTTACTTTTGGTATCATTAACCCTACCATACATTGTACTGGAAAATGAAAAAAAAAACATATGTGCTATCTAATGTGAAAAAGAAATGCAATTGCACCATCGGTTGTTTTTATGAAGTTCACCGTGCAGTATAAATGACAAATTTTTGTTATTCTGCAAGTTGTTATGACTCTGGTGATACATTTCTTTTAGAGTTTGCATTATGATCTACTGCTTTTACTACATTTTTTTTTCAGTAAACCTTTAAATATTTTTCTGTCTAAGGACCAGCATGAGAGCTTATTTTTTGTGGGTTTTTATTAGTTACATTTTGGAATACATACAACTTTTTTTTATCACTCTTCATTCCAATTTTTTAAAGAGGCAAAGTAAACAAAAAATATTTTTTCATTTGGTAATAAATGTTGTATTCTAATAGCTCACATTTTTGCACGTGTAATGATACCATTTTGTTAAACTTTTTTTTTTTATTTTGTAAAAGAGGGTGTTTTGAACTTTTAATCCTTTTTAGTTTTGTGTTAGTGTAGTAGATGGGTGCTGGTTGAAGTACTGCTACACCCAGATAGTATATATAACGAAGACAACAGCACACCAGAGAAGCTTGCATTGTTGAGGTGCAAACAAAACATGTTTGCTAATATCCAATGAGACAACATGCATATGCATAGAACAGGATCCCTCCATGTCAACTGACCTGACATGCACCTGAGCTCATTAGCATACTTCTGCTCCCTAAAAGAGCAAAATCCTCTATAGTCATGATTAGTGATGAGCGATTACTTTGACTATCGTCATTGGGTCAATAGTCGATATCGGCAATTATCAATAAGATATCCGATAGTCGATAATAGATTATCACCGATGACCATTAAAGTCTATGGGAGAGGAACAACACCTTCATTCTTACCCCAAACAGGGATGGAGAAGCTGGAATTAACATCCACAACAGTCAAAATGGATACGGGCTACATTTAGGCAACACACTTAGGTTATAAAAGCCGCAGAAAAAAACTCACAGCCATTCATATCC
>JAODAL010039577.1:0-37851 GCA_025379985.1 Phyllomedusa bahiana | reverse complement strand
TCACCCCCCGGGCGCGCGCGTCCCCGACATCTAAAGCGCGCCCCGCCGGGCCTGTGAGATTTAAAGGCCAGTGTCCCGGGTAATTGGTATTGCCGGGGTCACTCCCCCTTTTTTAGCCTGCCCCTTCCGGGGGGCCTTTGCCGGATCTTTAGTGCCATTTTGCTATTGTAAAAGCTTTACTACCCTTGTCCGATTTAACCGTTCCCGTCCCATTAGCTTCCGTTCCCGACCATGCTTCTTGCCGCCTCCCTGCCTTGGCCTTTCCACGACCCAACCCTTGGCCTCCCCTACCTTCTGCCTGTTCCCCGACTACGACCTGCCGAGATTCTGCCCCACGCTATCCTCGCCGCCCCCGCAAGCAAGTCACGCAGGGGAACGACCTGTGACTCCCCCCGCAGCAATCCATCCCGTTTTTGGGGCAGGCCTGGTAAAAACCCGGGGCCCCTATTTAGATCCTTTCCCCCGGGCGGGGCTTACACCTTTCGTTGCATGGTCCAGTGGATCCACCTCAGTCCGGTACGTGACCCCCATTTTAAAATGGTTTACCTGACCTGAATTGTGGGGTTTTTAGGCTAGAAGCGCCTATTTAGATCGCGTAAACAGGTTCAAATTTCGGGCACTTTCTACACTATATTGTGCGAAAAAAAAAAAATGGTGTGGGGTGCCAAAAATCAAACATGTCACCCAAAAAATTTTTGGGGAATCAAACTGAAAAACCTCTTTAGTAATCCAAACCCCCTTAGGAGTGATCTATTGTTGGATGTAATACACCTCTTGGGTGGAATAATATACCCTGTGATTTTGTTTTTTTTATCAGCCCGCATACAAAATAGATAAATACATCGTAATAGATAGATAATAGAAGATAGAAGAAGATAGATAGATAGATAGATAGATAAAGTGACTACAATGAATAAATTGGGGCTAAAAGACATAAATCCCCTTAGCTGTAGACTGTATGCTGTTGCCTATTTAAAAGCCAAAAAACAAAGATTTTAGTATGCAAAAAACAAAAAAAAAAAAAAAATTTTATTTTCCACTATTTTAAGAACACATTCAAATTTATGATCCGGGTTTGATAATACTTTTCAAAACTTGAGACTCATTTTATTGAGCATTAAAACCCCAAAACCTTTTTCGGATAAACGCAATCCCAAAGTAGATCCCGATTTCAAGCTTTTTTTTTCCCCCTGTGAGGCCATTGGAATTTTGACTTTAAAAAATAAAATAGTTGTGATTACTGTGGCATATAATTAACCCCTGGTATTTTTTTAGAAAGCGCCAAATCTTTGGGGTTTCTTTATTAAGTTTTTATTTTTGAAATGACTCTACCAGCTACATTTTAAATCTTCTAGAAGAAATAAAAACCCTTGAATTTATATTGAAAAAATTAAAGAAAAAATTTGTTAATATGGAAACTAGTTTTCACCCAATTTCTTAAAGCGTTATTCACCCAAAATTGCTAGACTTCTGATTGCATTTTTTTATTTGATGAGGACATCATTCTGGCAAGACATCATGTTCTCAAGCAATTAAAGAAACCTTCATTTTTTTATACATTTTGTGCCTGACTTTCCCCATATTTTTTATTTCCCGGAGTCTCTTTGTAATTGGGGGTTAAATTTTGTGCTTCCTATCACGTCTTAAATTTACTGAAAATACTATGAATACACTGTGCTTGTATTCTTAATTGGCTTAATTTTTTGCCAATAGAATAACCACAAACTCAAATTTATTCATGCCCTAAAGGGGTTTTAGTATATTTTAAAAAATTGCTGGGGGAGGTATTATTTTAGACAGAAACATTTTATATATTTGCAATTATATAGATACATTTAAATAGTAGCACTTAATTTGGCCACAAATCCAAGATTGGTGGGGGGAAATGACTGTGAGAGGTAAAATAGTGGGGTGGGTCCCCGGGGCCCCCCAAGCGATGGGAAAAACCCACCCAGGGCAAGTCTAAGTAGAACCCGGTTTTCAAGTCGTGGCGGGGCTTGCTTTTGGGGTACCAAGGGGAAAGGGGATATAAAATCGTAAGCAGGGGTCGTATCGGGGACAGGGAGAGTCAGGGCAGGCGGCAAGGTTCGTGTCGAAACGGGAACAAAAGGTACGGTACCGTAAAAAACCGACGAGGGAAAAACGCTTTCCCGTAGGGTCCAAGGGGACTAAAGTCCGCAGAGGACTGCCCGGGGGAGGAACCATTATATAGGGTCAGTGGGCCGCAACAGCCAATTTCCGTGCGTGGCATTTTTAAATCTGAAGGGCCCGGGGCGCGCGCCCTAGGGGCGTGGACGCCCCATGGCCACCAGGCCGCCGAGTCAGGAGCGGGTCGGGGGAGTACCCAAACCCCCGGGGACGAGTGTGCCCACATCAGGCGCACGAACGTGGGGGCCCTCACCCCCGGTCAGGGGGGGATCGGGGAAGCGGACGCGCCCGCAGCCCGGGAGATGGGCTGCAGCGCCGTTCATGACAGCACCCCCCCCTTTGGCCTCCCCCTCTTCCCAGCCCGGAGGAACCTTTGTACAAGCTCCCGGTCCAGAATGTTGTCCTCCGGTCCCAGACCTTTCCTTGGGCCCGAACCCCCCCCAGTCATGAGAAAATACCATTTTTTTTGGACCCCTTCATATCCGGGATCTCCTTTTCCGAAAACTTGTAACATCCGTCACAGGAGAGGAGGGGCTCCCTACGAGAAAAACGGTTCAGGACCGGGGGTTTGAGAGGAAACGTAAAAGGATTTTCGGGAGCGCAGGGAAGGGGGGACCCGGGAGTTATGGCCCCGGGGTTTATACGTCTAAGCACCTCGAAGGGCCCCCACTAGCGGGGACCCAATTTAAATTGGGATTTTAACCCGGAAAATTTTTGGGGAAAATAACCAACTTTATCGCCTAAAAAAAAAACTGGGGGGAAGGGGGCTCCTTCCCCTTATTTTCCTTTTTTTCATTTTTGGCCAAAGCACGGAGCAGTCCCCGGCGGGACGACCCAAATTCCCTTCATCGGGATCAATTTATCCGCTGCAGGGCCTTTAACTAAAAGGCTAGGGGGAGAGGTGGGCGGGGGTGCAGACTGTACCAATATAAAGGGGACACCCCTGTTTCAAGTCTGGGGGAATTAAAAAAATTCTCCCCCCGGGAAGCAATTTGGACCAGTCATTCTGACGTGCCGAGACAAAAGGCGAAGTGGGGCCCCCCGGGGGCATCCGTGTAAACGAAAAAGTGAGAAAAAAAGGTTTGGGCCGGGCCCGGGTCTGGACAGGGCTTTTTGTTAAGGCAAGTGACAAACCCAAACGAATTCTTTAACTCTTTAGCAGGTCCACCACCAATAGAACCGAGCGATAAGGATGCAAGTTTTACGAGCAAGGGATGCCCGGCCACCAATGAGCATATCCCCACTGCAAGATCCTTTTGCGGAGGGGCGGGGCCACGATGCCCCCAGGGGGGACATTCTGGGGGTCAACGGGAGCTGCGGAGACAAGACCTCTGGGGTATATTTTTGGGGGTCACTCTTCCCAACCCGTCAGAAGTGCGTGACAGTGTGTCTGCCTTCACATTTTTTTTCTCCCGGGGGACGGAAGTGGATCGGGAAAAAATTTAAACGGGAAAGAAGAACGACCACCGGCTTGGCGTGGTTTAAATCGGGCCGTCGGGTGTACGGAGGTTCTTGTGGTCGAATAGATGAGAGGGATGTCGAGCACCTTCCCGCAAAACGCCATTCCCCCAGGCCCTTTTATGGGCAATAACCCTGGTGTCCGATCGTATAATTTCTTTTCCCCGGGGGAACTTTTGGGAAAAGAAAATTCAAATGACAGTTTTACCAGTTGGTCCCCCCTTTGGGGAGGACGCACCCACCCCCAGACGAGGCATCTATTTTAGTGCAAAAGGTTTGGCGGGTCCACCGCGACAGGATAAACAGAAGCAAAGGGATCTTCAGTTTTTCCCAGCCTCGGGGGCCAACTTCACGGGTTTCGTTTTACTTCGTGAGGGGCCCCAATGGGGGTACCATGAAAAAGTGCGGGGTGAAAGTCGGATAATTGCAAAACCCAGAAAGCGTTTTATGGGCCCCAAACCAAAGGCCAGGCCATTAAAGACAGCGACACTTTGCCGGGGCCATTCGCAACCTTGGGCATGATAAAATATCCCCTAAATCACTGGCTTGGTGGAAGATGCCCTTTCCCCCCTTGAGTACAGGCGGTTAGCACGAGGCGCCTCAGAACCCGGGGACGTGACACGGGAGCTCCAGATCAGGTGAATACCCAAATTGTCTCCCGGTAACCAGACACAAGTATACAGGGATCCCTGAAGATGTTTTTCACGAACTCCCGGAAATGACTGGGCGTTATACAGGCCCAAAGACATGCCAAATAGTCAAATGCCTCCTGGGTTAAAGGGGCCCTCCTTTCCCCTCATCGCCCCTTTCGGGTACGGATCAGGGTTTTAGGGTCCCTGTCCAAATTTGGAAAAATCTTCGCACCACGTAGCGATCAAAGAGCTTGATCAAAAAGGGAGAGGTACCCATTCTTCACGGATCTTTTTAAGTCCCCATACTATGCAGGGCCCTAAGTACCCCCTTCTTTTCCCTGAAAAAATCCCGCACCCGCGGGAAGAGGATTTCGATAACCCCTTTTGGAGATTCTCCCGAATATTTAACATAGCTTTTGTCTCAGGAACGGACAAGGAAAAAATTCCCCGGGAACGGGACCCCCAGTAGGGCGATCGGACAATCATTGGGTTTTGAGGGGGAAGATCTCCGCTTCTTCCAAAAAGACTCGGGAAATCCTGGGATTAGCGGGTAGCCCGGGGAAGGTTTGCGGGGGAAATTTTGCGAACCGGTAAGAACCCGGGGGAGGGCCCCCAGACAACCTCAGGGATTGGGCCCCAGTGATGTTTCCCCACGTCCCTCAAAAAGTAGAGAGTGGGGTCACAGCCACGGAACCCGAGGGAACCCCGAAGAAGAGTGTGGTAAACAAGAAGGGGATCTTCTCCTTATGCAGGGCTCCCCCTGGAAGACACGGGTTTTTGAGAAATTTTTGTGTCGCTTAGCAGTACGCGCCCCAGGAGATGACCACGACTTTTCCAAACAGACCCCCGGGGGGCGATATGCGACACAAGGGGCGGTGTATAAATTCCCGGCCCAGCCCGATCCAGAAAGGAGCCATTAATAGGGCAGGGCCAGCAAAAAGCCCCTTACCGCTTGCTGGCCCTTTAAATCTGAGAAGTCGGGGCGCACCCCCCTAGGAGCGTAGATCCGCACCGTCCGGGCAAGGGGGCCCCCCTGGGGTCAGGAGCGAGGTCGGGTGATTTCCCCACCTCTGGGGGACGAGTGCGCCCACGGTCCGGCGAAAGGCCCGGGGGGGGCACTCCCCCCGGGGTACTGAGGAGCGGATCGGGGAAGGGACGCGCCCGCAGCCCAGGGGACGGTCTGCGGCGCTGTTCGTGACAGAGAGTAGGGAAAAGTAAACTAGACTAGGGGAAAAGCTTTTTAATGATGTACATTCTAATCATTGTCTCTGCCCAGGGGCCGGTGCATGAAGTGAATCTGTGTGGTGGTTCATAAGATAAAGGGCTAAGAACTGTGATATTTTGGTTTATTCTGTTTGGAACAGAATTTCTAAGTAAAAAGCAGAGTAAATCCTGACAGGACTGCCAGAGGATATGGGAGATATAGTGAGAGTTCTGTTTACGCAACCAAGATACAGGTGACAACTTACCCCGTACCAGTGAATATACATAGCAAACTATCAAACAGTGTATGTGAGAAAGGGAAACCCCAAGGACTTTTTGGGCACATTTTTAATGGGGTTTGCCCAGAATTCGGCCCTCAAAAAGCGAAGAGACCAGTTCTATGATGTATAAAACCAGGTAAAACCCCAAATTTGGGAAAGAAAGGGCCCGGAAACTGCCCAAAGACCTTTTTAGCGCCCCCAAAAATTTTTGGGGGAGTTGTGGGGGGTTTTGCAGCACATTAGTGGGAGTAACAATTTATGATTCTTTGACTCCAAAAATTTGGGACCCGAATAGTTAAACAGCCAGACCAAGTTAAATGTGGTTGCCCGAGCCTGAGTTGTATATTGGGGCCCAGACTGAGCCTGGAAATGACCTGCAAAAAAAACAGGTTCATACATTTTTGGGGCAGTCTTACTATTTAAAGGGGATTTTGAACTGGCTAACAGTGACAGAATTCATACATTTTGCCATGAGTATCTTTCCTAGGAGTCCTGTCAGGATTTACTCAGGTGACTTGCTCCAAATCATTTAATCTCATTTTTAGGGTGGGAGATAAATAAAATAGATAGCTAGAAAGATAGATAATAGATAGATAGAAAAATTTGATAGATGGGTAGATAGATGAAGTGATAGATGATAGATTCTTTTTTTTTCTTTTCCTCTTTTATTTCAGCTACATTGTTTTTGGGTTTTCCCTTTTTTTTAAAAAGATGGGTAAAATTTACTAAGACATTACAAAACCCAAAATTTTTTTGAGGTTTTTATATTCACGTTTTAAAGAATATTGTTTTTCATTAACAAAATATAAAAATTTTGAGAAACAAAAGTTTAGGGAATTTTCCAAAACTGTGATCCTGGGAAAACTTTAATTTCCCATGTAAAGGAAAAAATGTTGACCACATACTACTAAAGGCACCTGCATTTAATCATATTCTTTTCCTGATCTACACGTTATCAAGTTAGGAAAAAAATATTATAACTATTATATTTGAATTTAAAGTTTGAGTAAGGATTAGCTACTTATAACAGTATTGAGAAAAAGAAATATCCTTCTATCTTTTCTATTGTTAATGATCATTAATAAATTAATTTGAAGTAAGACAATTATTAAATTGAAAGTATTAAAGTTTTGATTTCCTTAAATATGTTGACTCATTTAGAAAACCCATTTTAAATACCATATTACATTTTTAATTATGAGTCAGTGAAAAGGGATCACTTTCATAAGATCTAGAAGTAATAGCTGGAACAAAGAGTGTCTACAAAGGCATTATCAGCAAGGTTATCTACTCACATCTCTCTTTCGGGAGGACCCCATAAACAGTTCAGTAAATCTATGGAGTGCTTCATTTGAGCTGTAGTGGGAAACCCTGTAATCCACATATAGTTAAAACGTGCTTAAAAATGGACTGTCCAAAGTCCACAACCATCATAATAACCAAGCAATTGTTTTCATTGTACATACTGTATGTATGTTTTTTCCAATTTTACTACTTTTATACATAAAAGCATTTTTCACAGAAAACCCTTTTTCTCTTATGACAGCAAAGTTATGGGGATGTGTCCTCCTTGGGAACTGATATGACAGATGGAGTACAGTATGGATGTGACCTCGAAACTCCATCCTCTTGGGTTGAGTCTGTAAAGGGGCAGGTAAAAGATGAAATTTAATACCTTCACCTTAAGAAAAGTTTCTTTCTGTATACTTATGCCAAGGACGTCACTAGGTAGCATTATAAAAACTGATAATACTGCTGCTGTCCTGAACCTTCTCAGGGGGCACATACAATTGAAGCAGGGAGGGCTTGTGACCCACCAGCGTATATTCCACAGGCGGCGTGATACAGACATCACGCCTCTTGCGCTGAAAATATTGTAATTACGCAAGCAGGGACACAGAGAGGAGCTGGATCTCTGTAGAGGTAAGAAGTGAGTAGTATTATTTTTTTAAACAGGGGCCCTATTTACCTACGGCTATCACTGCAAAAAAAAAAATCCCACCAAAAATATAATTTTTAATAAATATCATAAAAATTATACAACATATCCCCCATTAGTGATAGTTAAACTTAAATTGCATCACAGATTTACTGAACAAATAAATGATAATAAACCGTTGGCTTAGAGGAAAAAATATGAAAAAACAAAGGGACTAAAAAAAGACAAGAGGGAATAAAAAGGGGAGGAGAATAAACTGTACTATAATAAACCTCCACAATCCATATCTGACAACGGAGTCATCGCCCTGAAGAGCGGCTTCGCTGCTGTCCAAAATCCCTCGAAAGAAGCCCCAATGGTAAATCAAAAAATAAAAACAATTACAAATAAATAAATCCCAAAAGCCCGAAAAATATATATAACAAAAAACAGGTCCCGAGGCGTTTCCCCTTCAGACGAAGGTTTTTTGGGGGACAAAATACACAAACGCGTCGGGACTTGTTTTTTGTTATATATATAGTTTTTTGGCTTTTGGGATTTATTTATTTGTAATTGCCCAAGAACTGAACAGCATATTCCAAGTGAGGTCGCACCAATGCTTTATACAGCGGTAATATTACATCCTTGTCCCATGAGTCCATGCTTCTTTTAATACACATCAATATCTTGAGTGCCTTAGAGGCAGCTGATTAACATTGTATGCTGTTCTGTAGTCTATGATCCACAAGAACGCTCAGATCTTTCTCAACAAGTGATTCTCAAGTGATTCTCCTAGAATATATGATGCCTGCAGATTATTAGTACCAAAATGCAAAACTTTACATTTATCCACATTGAACCTCATTTGCCAAGGGGATGCCCAAACTCAGTGTGTCCAGGTCTGCTTGCATTTTACGAACATCTACCATAGATAGAACTACACAAAGATTGGTGTTATCTGCAAAAACAGAAACAGTGCTATTAATTCCCTTCACTATATCATTAATAAATATATTGAATAAAAGAGGACCCAATA
This sequence comes from Phyllomedusa bahiana, assembly GCA_025379985.1. Classification (NCBI taxonomy): domain Eukaryota; kingdom Metazoa; phylum Chordata; class Amphibia; order Anura; family Hylidae; genus Phyllomedusa; species Phyllomedusa bahiana. The sequence continues at coordinate 29,175 of JAODAL010039577.1, read as the reverse complement.
CTTAGCCCTGGGGCACATCACTCATAACCGGAGACCACTCAGAGTAGGAGTCATTTACCACCACTCTCTGTGTACGATCTGATAGCCAGTTTTTAATCCAATTACAGACTTATTTCTAACCCAATGGATTCTAATTTACCTAACAAACGGTTATGCAGGACAGTGTCAAATGCCTCTGCAAAGTCTAAAAACACTTTATTCACAGCTGCCCCGCTATCCAGACTTCTACTCACCTCTTCATAAAAAAGATCAGATTGGTCTGACAACTTCTGTCTTTAGTAAAACCATGCTGGCAATCACTTATAATGTTATATTCCGCCACGTATTCCTGTATATAGTCCATTATGAGCCCCTCAAATAGCTTTCCCACAATAGATGTTAAACTATAATTACCTGGGCAAGACTTGGATCCTTTTTTGAAGATGGGAACTACATTTGTCTTGCGCCAGTCTCCTGGCACTGTACCAGTTACCAGAGAATCTCTAAATATCATAAACAGGGGCACAGAGATAACCGAGCTGAGCTCTTTAAGAACTCTTGGGTGTAAGCCATTTGGGCCTGGAACCTTGTTCACATTTAGGTTATTTATCTTGGCTTTGACCATTTCTACACTCAGCATGTTGGAGAACTGCAAGCCTTAGGATCTGCTGATCCATATATAGACTTCCTACACTATGATTTATCTTCCAATGCTTAGCTAGGATAATAGTTTACAGGAAGATAAGGCATTGGATTCACTAGACACGAATATAGGTCTTAGAGTATATGTAGTAATAACCTCTTCAGAATAGAGAATCCTTTAGTAATCTTCTCCGGGTCAAAGAAAGGTCTCAATGCTTATAAAGCTTCCATTACCCAATATATTAGTAAAACTATATTACATGCCTGCATGTCTAAAGGTCTAGTGTTGCCCTCTTCATTAGGGTCATAGTACCAAGACTCAATATACTATTGAAAAAACAGAGTTGAAAGAAGAAAGAGTAGAGTTCACACTGCAGATTTAAACATGTTCACCAGAGAACCAGATTGTTGTTTCTCAAATAGGTCCTTGTTTGTTTCGACACTGGTTCAACCAAAGTTGTGAAAAAATGCTAGCATCTATCCCTTTTTGACTTAACTCCCTAATAACCTAACAGTCTTTACTCATCATATGACCTGCCTATGCAATTATATCTTTCAAAAATTGAGATGCAATTAAAATTGCTCAGGTATAACGAGTAAGTGGGCCCTCTGGAAATTTTCTTACAATGGGTCTACAGTGATACATGGGCAAAATCATAGGAATTGTGGTATTGACCTACTTGTAGACTTTTGATGACAATGAAAGTATTGAATTGTTAATTGGAACAGGGAATAATAGCAATTCTGCTAGTAATTACCAAAATCATCGGATTAAAGAAGTCACTGTTATAGTAATTGTCACGGATGACCTACAGATTTTGGTGGTGTATCATAGAGAACATGAATAATTCAATGTCTGAGAAGTTTCATCTAGATAACTTTATATCAGAGATTAGAAGAATTGAAATACATCAAGAGATTCATGGAGAATGGAGAAATAATTGGAAGTAATTCACAAAGGGGATACAATGTTCCTATGATGTTCAGAAGAGTTAAATGCACATTGTGCCTATGAACACCCCTCAAAGAAATGACATCAGTTCTCCAAACTCTTCTCATTTTCTGTTGAAGCTTATAATAATAAAAGATTTCTTACAGTCTCTTCGGATTTATTGAAGCTTTTACTGTCAACACAGAAATCCGACTAATTCTGCACAGCTCCAGGGTCTTTCACACTTAGGACTCCAATTTTTGTCAATCAAATGTTGGCATCCTAATTGCAACATATTATTAACTTATTTGTTTGATGCAGAGTGTGCTATACAATTGTGGTATAACATTATCGAATCAGTGAATTTCGCTCAAAGCAGTAAATATCTTTAGTATATTTTTGCCCTTGTGACTAATACTTTACAAATCATGCTTAACTTGCCAGTGGCTGATTCTATGGTCATGAAAGTCAAGTGGAGGGGAACACTGGCTGCTCATTAGGAAGACCTGAGAATAATAGCAGGCAAATTAGTTAGGAAGAAAATAGGAGCATATAGAAAAAGGTTAAGCTAAAGACTTGTGATTAGCAAGTCAGAGAAAATTCATTCACCAAGAAGCTGAAATAAGAATCTGAATGAAAAAAGGTTGTGCACTTTAGCCTATCCCTTTTTAGGGTCACTCAGTGATAAACTGATCATAGTGCTGAAATCCCCTGCAATCAGGTGTAAACTGAATTTGGAAGTAGGGCTCAATTTACATCATGCTTTGTGGCTCCACTGCAGATATCTATTAGGGTACCATGAGAAATATATCATGACAAATACTGTGGCAGAGCCATAGAAAACAATTGTTTAAACATAGTTTCTTTGTGAATACATATTCTCTATTATCGAACATTTTCTGTGCAAAACACAAAATGTAATAGAACACATGCCCAGCATATAAGCATGTTCAATCGTAAAACAGGAAAAACATAGTCTAAAAAAAAATTTGCTCCATTATTGTCTATGTTATTGCAAGACGCACCTGCGACCGAGCCACTAAACAGGATTTGATTGGGACTCACCTAATCACACCTAACAGAATCATGTCCAGCTTCCTCCAGCAGATCAGTGATAAGATAACAGCAGCGTTCCTGGCATCTATAAAGATGTATTTATATTAATTATTTTAAATGTATTGTATATACTTATATCCATGCAAATACTGTAGCTGTAAGACAATGTTCTATGGATGACACTTCCATTCAATGGTCATACAGTGACTACATGATATTGCTATAAAAGGAGCAAATATCACCATACTGTTGCTAAGCAAACCAAGACTAATATTATCAATGACATCACTATACAAAAAAACAAATGATACCATCATATCATGACAACATATTACCATCACATAGTGACTGAAAAATACTACCACATCATGACCACATATCACCTCCACATAGTGACTGAATAATACTACCATATTGTTCCTGAAAATGAACCATTACACTACTACCACTAGTACCAATCTTCCTGCCATACAGTGACTTCTTAGGCTATGTTCACACGAGTTAAACTGGGATGCATTTCGTCAACTTATTTTGGGGCGTACTGCGCTCAAATACGAGCGAAATGCACCCCAGTCATTACGGTAATCCACAGTTCTCATAGAGAACTATGGATTACGCCTCCTCTCCCCGGGCGTACAATATGCCGCGGGGGGAGATAAGTGACATGTAATTTATTCATGGCACTTACGTGCCACGAGTAATGACAGTCTATGGGGCCGACGGGCAATTAGCCGTGTAAACTCAGCCTTACTGGTACAAACTAGTTATCCACAGGCGCTCTACAAACATGTAATACCGCCATAAAGTAACCATATGGGGAAGGAGTGCAACTAGAGAAGCCTGGACCTCGTAGCAAACTTTTGGATGGGCCCAACCCACCTCTGCCCCCTGACCATGAACATTTACCAATACCTCTTAATAATTCATGAATTTACTAGGTAATACAAAGAGCAAATACCTCATTATTCATATCAGCATCATGCTGCTACCAAGCAAACCACACTATACTAAGACCAACATTACCAAACATTACCAAAAACGCTACTATATAAGGACCGGATTATACCGCAAGAACACGATAACAAATTACCCCCACATAGTGACTAAATAATACCGCTAGGCTCAAGGGCCCAACTAGAGAAGCCTGGGCCCCATTGCAAACTTTTGAATGAGCCTCCCGACCACAAACATTTACCTGGACCTCTTAAGTCATATAGTTACTATATAATAGAAGGAGTGAATACTTCACCATAGATAACACCATCATACTGCTACCGAACAAATCCACTATAGCAAGACCAGCATTGCCAATAGCGCTACTACATATGAACCTGATTAAACTGCCAGAACACATCCACAAATTACTACCACATAGTGACAAAATAATACCTCTACACTATTACTGAATAAAGATCAATATTAACGCCATCTATTGGTATATATCAGTGTACACAGAAGCCCTACAGACTGTATATACCTCCTTACAGTGACCATATAGTGGTAGATACGTGTACACAAGCTCTGCAGACTGCATATAACCACCATACAGTGACCATATAGTGTTACACACTAGTGTACACAGACTCTGCAGAGCGATACGTGATTACAGTGCAGTTACATCTTGTGACTCACAGGTGACGTTTCTCTGATGAGTTGTTGACTCTCCCTTTTGTTCTGCATCTTTTCCAGACCGCCATGATGACTTCTCCCAGCCACCATTCGTTCCTGCAGATTTGGACACAAATATCTTAGAATCCTCACTTTTCCAGCACCTCACTCCCTGTACAAACTTCCAAGAGTTAGCAGAGCAGATACAGGTCATAGCTTAGAGGCATAGAAGGGAGTGGAAGAACAGAGTATTTTCTTACTGGATATTGTGTTACAGCTATGGCCTGTACCCTTCAGAATCATGTTACCAGTTAGACCCCATTAGATAGGTTGGTAGGCCTTAGGTAGGTAGCTTAGTAGGCTCCAGGTAGGTAGGTAGGCAGTACATAAGCCCCAGTTGGGTAGGTAGATTGGTCCTAGGAAGGTAGGCAATAGTTAGGCAGGTCTTAATTAGGTAGGTAGGCTACAGGTAGGTAGGTACATTGGCCTAGGTAGACAATAGTTAGGCCCCAGTTAGGTAGGCAGCCCCCATGTAGGTATTGTAGATAGACTGTAGGTAGGCCCCAGGCAGCTAAGTAGGCAGTAGGTTGGCTACAGGTAAGCTAAAGGTGGCCCCAGATTGCTAGGTAGCTAGGCTACAGGTAGGGCCCACATATGTAGATAGGCTATAGGTGGGGCCCACATAGGTAGGTAGTGGGTAAATAGGCTAAAGGGGGCCCCAAATAGACATGCAGGCTTTAGGTAGGCTAAAGGGGGAATATAGGTAGGCAGGCAGGCTTTAGGTAGGCTATAGGGGGCCACACATAGGTAGACAAGCTTAAGGTAGGTTGTAGGGGGCCCCATATAGCTAGGAAATCTTAAGGTAAATTATAGAGGGCCCCATATAGATAGGCAGGTTTAGAGGTAGGTTATAGGGGACCACATTTAAGTAGGCAGGCTTAGGGGTGAGTTATAGGTAGCCCCATATAGGAAGGCAGGCTAAGGGGTAAGTTATAGGAGGCCCCAAATAGGTAAGCAGGCCTAGGGGTAAGCTAAAGGGGGGGCGTCATCACTAGTGGCTGACGCCTGGTAGGTTTAAAGAGGACCTATGACCTCCAAAGAAACCTCATGAAGTAAAAGAAGACTAAGCTACACTTTATCAAATATGCTTCATTAGGAAAATTAAAGCATTTCACCTTTAATTCAGCCTTTAAAAAATCGCTGGTCCTTTAAAACAGCTCTGAAGTTGGGCCAAGACTGCTTTTTGGATCACTATGTTGACAGTTGTGTGAAAGTAACTGTGCAGGGGGGAGCCTGTAAGTCTACATCAACAACAGCAGTGAAATATAGATACCTGTATTCTATGGAGCAGGAGGCTGAAGAAACAGGTAAACTCTGTCACACTATGTCCTCAGTGTGCTGTGCCTGCTGCACTGTATGTAGTGAGAGACTCAGATTACCCTATACAAGCAGCTATGCCCTGGCTTCCCCTGCACACTTGGTATCTCCCACAGAATAATTCCTTCTAGATAAGAATCTCCTGATTTACAAAGTGTAAGTAAAACCTGTCCCCTTGTAATAATGAGGCATTTCTGCCTCTGAACGCTCAGGACAGAGGACCCGGGCATTCTGTGACAGGGGGCGTTGGGCCCCCTCGGTGCACCAGACCGCATAGGAGTTGCTACGACTGTTCCCCTGGTAGTTCCCCCTAATATGGGGGTAGATACCAGTTGTATGCAGGTGTTCTGCAAACTTATAAGTGACTACAGTGCAGCTGCATCCCGCGACTTATAGGTGATGTCTTCTCTGATGGATGTCATTCTCTTTCCCTTTCCCCATCTACTTCAGTCCCTCATGGTGATTTCTCTTGGCCATGACTCGTCCCTGCAGAATTAACCACACAAACATCTTAGGCTTCTCACTTTCCAGCACCGTTTTACCTGTTCCCACCTCTGTACAAACTCACCATGGGGTGATAGGTGGAGTAGGGGAAGCTATGAGGTGAAAAATGGTGGTGAGGGGGCTATAGAGTTTTAGTAGGAGGTTGTATTTTGTATTGGTACCAGGCTACATAACAAAATGATAGGGATTAGGGGTAGGAGAGGGTTTCAGATCACAGCATACAGGCACAATCTCATAGGGGAAAACAGAGGATAAACCTCCTGGAAATTGTGGTGCAGCTGTGACCTGTACTCCTTCTCCTGAGCCCCCAGAAAATCAGCCACAGTCATGACCTTCAGGGGGTGCAGGGGATGGAGTTTAGAACTAATGTGTTTTATAATGTTTCTATTTCTCTACAAATGCCCTAATTTGGACTACAATGAATTTGTTGGACTACGTCAGAGCAGCAATGCATCTATTTAATCCAATGGTGAAAGGGATTGAGTCTGTTTATGTGTGTGGCGTTTTTTACCAGTTTCTTCTAGTTTTAGTAAAGGAGACATCTGAAAGACATCTGCTCATTACTATATCTGAGGATTGGTGTCAGCCATCTGTTTTTAGGGTAACTGCAGGCTGACATTTTTTGAGTGAGAAAGGACCAATATTCATGGATCTTTCCATCTTCATAGTAGAAGCCTGCAGCTATTGGTTTCACCCTACCTAGTTATAAAAATTTGGGGGGGTCCCCAAGTCATTTTCTTTTTTATCCTTTGCTTATTAGAATCTAAATACAACAAAAACTTAAAAAAAAAAAAAAAAAAACAATGTGGGCTCCCACCCATTTTTCATAACAAGCCAAGGTAAAACCAACAGCTGCAGCGTCATACTATCAGGATGGGAAGGTGCATGAATATTGACCCTCTCGCCTTCTAAGAACATGCTTGTTAGCCACAAATGGTGTACTGTCCGAAATGTGTCAGCGTTAACACATTTACTGTATGGGTGTAGCTTTACAACCTGTTACATTATGTCCTGTATTGGTCTTTAAAGGTATTTCAATAAAGAAGAGATTCCTTTAAAGTTGTTAACTCCTGGATGTGTAGCTGGTTCATTCATTTTTGGATTATGTTGGAAGAGTTGGCTACTCCCTACTGTACTCCACCCAAGGGTTTGTTGGTTCGGGTGAGCAGACCATTTTTTTCCCTAGGAGGCGCTAACAATTATCCCGAGGATGAGCTAAAAATTGATTGAAGAGTGCAGTCTTAGGGATGCAATGCATATGCCCATGATTCCAGGGACACACCTCTGCCCCCCCAGGACCTTGTGACAGTACCTGGAATTCGGGACTGTCCTGTAATATCTAGGACAGTTGGGAGTTATGGCTTCAGGTCCAAATAGTCAGTGTCAATACATGCATCTTAAAATGGTAGGTGGGCATATGCAATTTAATCAAAATGCACACTACAAACCTCTATTTTATAAATGTACAGAGGATAGCAGTAATATATTTCAAATGTTCCATAGGCTCAATGTTTGTATTACTTTTAGTGCAAAATGGTGGAAATCACTGCAAGCAGTCTGTTCTTTATGCGCAGCCAAATGACTGGCACATAGATAATTCAAGTGCTTTGGAAAGTTTCAGACCTGGTTTCAGCTCTGAATGGATGATAGTTATACTAAATTTGAACATTTTCATAAACTGAAACCCTTGAGACAAGTCCTGCCTCCAAAAAGGATCCTTGCACTTTGAAGAAAGACGCCTGTGGCAAAGTGTATGCCTGCAGCCAAGCTGCCAAATTCTATCAGCAGACACAAGCCCATCTCCAGGCTGATCAGACGTAGAGAGTTCCCAGCAAGCTGAGGCAGGACTGCAGTCTCAGTGAGACAGATGAGCAGCAGAGACTCCGCAGCAGACCTCTGCCTGTCTTCAGGATGACCAGCAGCAAAAAAGTTTTTAATCGCACAAAAACAGCAAACTGTTGATTGAAACAGACCCAAGTGAAGTCGGGTAATTGTACCAGCATCCCATAAATAAAGATGGTTAAATGCCTGATGCAGCCAGCTTTATGAAGTGAAGCATTTCTAATGCCTTAAAATATAATTAACTTTTATTTTAACCTTAATGATTGCCAATGACTTATATCATCCAGCTGTATGGTCATAAGCAATGTGACCTACTGAGTGTTCCCACCCCATCATGGGTCAAATAATTGCCCAGTATAACAACACCTGGTGAAAACAGACCTTTCACTGTCAAATCTGATACTTGCACAAATTACATGAATTACTGGAGCTGGCAATTATGATAAATGGCTTAACATTTTTTTTTCTTTTATCTAGTGTAAAATCTGAAATCTGCAGCTTGTATAGTCGAACGATGAATGTTACTATGTGATTGGGCCTCTGACCTCAGCTGGTTAATGCATGAAGTAAGTCGATGAATTTTCATCAACAACGCATTCATAGATATACATTACAAAATGGAATTGAAGAATAGCGCAAGATAATAGGCCGCAAGAAAATGTAAAAATTGATATGATTACGCTTTTGATTTGTTTGTACGTTAGTTGAAAAAACGACATGAAAATCCTATTTAAAGAGAAATTGCACATTGAAGTGGGTCAGTTTGTGACAGAATTTACTTATGAATGAACAATCAGAAGAAAATCCTATTAACTGTGTATCTATGTAACTTCCTCCCCACCCCATACTCTACATTTTCTATACTATCAATGAGAAGAAATGAGCATTTATAATAACAAATCAATCAATTTCTGTTTATTATCTCCCATGACTTCCCACTCTTAGGCCTTAAAGGAATTTTCTCACCAGGCTGTTTTGGGAGTTGTCATCCAAGCAGTGTGAAACGTTCATTATCTAAATGTCAATTTGAAAGAATAGAATGCATTGTTACAGATCCTGCGTTTAGAGCACTCAGACTAGACAAAAGGTCCTTCAAGTATAAAAAGAGGAGTTACCCAAATAAACTAGCAGTAGATAAAATCTTCTTTCTCTCCTAAACAAAGCAAAATCAAAGCAGCAATGTATTTGGTAATAGTCTTCATCTATGTTTCCTTACATATAGTGAGAAAACACCTTTAAGTACAGTTTGGAAAATTTAAACCATGATGTTTTTTTTATTTTTTTTTACATTTTAGGCTTGTATTGGGTCATTTGCATTAAACTGACTAATAATTCTAAGTTGTTTGTGTCCCCAGGCAAAGAATTTTTGGCAGCAGATAACTTGAGTCCTAAATGAAGAGATAGGTTCCCTAATCCCCCTCTGCCTCAAGAATTGGATTTTACTCCCTGACCCCGATATGTTTGACTGAAGATATTCCTTCCCGTTTCGCAGAAGAATCCTCACACTATGCTAAAAGGTAGTCGCAAGATTATGGGTGGCAAATAAACCGTCTTCTTTTAACAGTTGGCAATGATGAATGTTTCTATTGCCACAAAAACTGCCTTTGTAAGTTTACCCCCGTATATGGGATGCTTGGTTATAGTTGCCTAATATGGCAATTTCTTCTCCAAGCATGACGTATGACTTCCCTACCCTCCAAGCACTCATGATATACCCTGGTGTGGTACATCCATTTAGTCTATTTAATATTCTGTTTTTCTTTTCTCTATCTACATGCCTGGGTATTTAGTGTGTTAGTGACCACAGGCAAGACACTAGCTGTAGATTACAGTTTTAGCTCATTGTTTGTACTTTATTAACTCCTTAACGACCGCCCACTGTCTTTTGACATTGGGCATTTCAGGTCGTTCATCTGCAGCAACATATTTCTGCGTCACTGCAGACATCGGAGTTTACGGTGCCCGGCACCGCAGCAGCGCTGAGATCGGGGCTGTACTACACAGCCCTGATCCCAGCACAGCTCCTGCAAGCATCGGGGAACAGGGGAAAGTTCTGCACCCGGGTGCTTTAACCCTATGATTGCCGCCGTTCGTCACCGCAGCGCAATCAAAGGGTTTCCCTGCTCTGTCGGGTGATCGGAACGTCCAGTGATCCGACAGAGCCTGGGGAACGGCTGCACAGTCAACCCTAGAGACCTAGAGTAGCCCCAAAGCTGTCTGTGTAACAAACCAGTGATCCGGCCAGACTGGGTGCTGTCCTGATCACTGATCAGACTGACACAGATTATAATGTATTAGCATATATGAATATGCTAATACATTACTAAGTGTAAAAAAAAAAAAAAAAAAAAGGTAACACAGTTCTCCCTTCATGGGATTTTAAAAAAACGTAATAAGTGTAAAAAAAAATAAATAAATAAAAAATAAAATAAAAATAAATATTCAACAAAAAACTAATTGTGCATACAAAACCTAGAAATATTAGGTATCCACACGACCTTAATAACCTGTAGAATTAATCTAACAAGTTATTAAGTGTGAAATGTGAATGGTGTAAAAAAATGTAAAAGAACAAAAAAATGTAAAATAATAGAAAAAAAGTTCTGCAATTATTTATAAGTGAAATTAAAGGGGTTTTGCCAGGACATGCCTTATCTGCTAAGAAGCAAATGTAAACAAGCCACGCTGAGCTGAGAGAGAGAGAGACACAGCCAGAGCACAGAGCTGCATAAGGGATCGTGTGAAATGCTCACTCAAATAATCAAACTACAACTTGTGGATTCTGTATACAAAAGACAACAGCTTTCTCCACAGCAGCTTGAAAGCTTCTTCATGTTCTCTGTCATCAGATAAAGCAGGGATCTACTCAGATAATCACACTACAACTAGTGGATTCTGTATACAAAACACAACATATTTCTACCCGGTGCCTTGAAAGCTTCTTCAGCTCCCTCTCATGAGATAAGAAGTGTTCTCTGCGCAAGCCAGGCCAGCCGCTCTTGTCAGGTCGTATCTAATAGAAGCTTTGAAGTAACTAAGGGCAGGTAAGGCATATATTTAGAAAAGTGATTAAATACCCATTTTGGAGGATCCCACGTCAACATTACATCGTGGCAAAACCCCTTTAAACTATTCCACCATTAGTACAAGTAGTACAAGTACAACTCGTCTCGAATAAAACTAGGCCTTATATAACTGTGTCACTAAAAAAATAAAAAAAGTTACAACTGTTCAAACGCAAGGAGGCAAAAACTAAAAAAATGTTTTAGTCATTAACTACTTTTCAGGCCTGGGGCTTAAGGGGTTAAAGGAATATGGGGGTTTTTTGTACTTAAGACCTGTTGTGTTTTCCTTACTAGACCATGTTGGATAGTCTTGGTCCACCGTTTTGGCTGTTCTCCCAAAAAAAACTTTGAGATTCTTAGTTCACACGTTTTGATCAAAAAATGCTTAAGCCAACCACGAACTTACAAATAGCACTCTAGGGTCACATATGGGATGTCTCTAAAAATGGCAGCATCTGGGGAATAGATGTTGAGTTTTAGTTACCTGGTCACTTCTACTGTGTTCCAGTGAATAGTGGATACAAATTTAAAATCTGTAAAATAAGTGAAATTTTGAAATTTCACCTCCACTTTGCTTTAATTTCTGTGAAATACCTATTGGGTTAACATAATTCCTAAATGCTTTTTTAAATACTTTAAGGGGTCTGGTTTCTTAGTTGAAGTCATTTATGGGGGTATATAACATACAGGCATACAGGCCCCTCAAAGCCATGTCAGAACTGGTCCCTAAAAAGATCTATCTAGCAAATTGTTTTGAAAATGTGAAAAAGTACTACTATATTTATATAGTCCCCAAATGTTGTAAAAAAAAAAAAAAAAAAAAGACAGTTAAAGAATGATGCCAATCTACAGTATACATATGGCAGATGCTAGTTATAAAATGTTGGAATAACTATCTGTCTTACACGCAGAAATTTTTGAACTTTGAAAATGGCAATTTTTTCCAAATTTTCACGATATCATACACAAATAAACAAGGATTGTATGGACCAGAATTTCTTACTAGCTTAAAGCACAATGTGTCTCAAGAAACAATATCTGAATCACATGGATAGGTAAGTGTCAAAAAGTTATTCTCACATAAAGTGACACATGTCAGATTTAAAAAATGGGGCTCTGTCAGAAAGTCCAAAACTGGCTACGGCGGTAGGGGGCTAAGGGCAATATGCATGAAATTTGGCATTAACACGTCAAATTTCATGCGCATTATACAGGCATAGAATGCCTCTACAGCGGGTCATAAATGAGGCATTCTAGCGCTAGGGCGACATTCCTGGTTCAGGTATACCACTTTAAAAGTGGCTTACCTGTTCCAACTGCAATGCGCCTAGCAAAGCTATAAATATGTAGGTTTGCTATGGTTCTAGTGCGCCCCACCTCCCGTGCACCCCTTGAGTTGGGTACATGACAAAGCGCCAAAGGGGATCTAGAATTTCCGGTTAAGAGAATTGTGGAGGGTCCATAAAACGTTTCAATATTTGGTACACTGGAAAGTGTATGGACCAGAGGAGCAGACATGGGTACTGGCTTCCTCGGTTCATGCTGCTAGTTAGTGAAGGGGTTTAACAAAAGGTTTCCACTTGAGTCTGGTTCTAGAGCTATGGGTCTGGTGGTCCCTCAGAAAGGGGGTGAGGGTACTGGAGCAGCTTCATTATGTTTTCCACCTGTGTCCAATCTCTATCTGAGGTGGGGTGTTTAAACTCAATCATTTCTCTGCTGCCTTGCCTGTAGTTCTCTTCTTGTTTCCTGGCTTTGTAACTGTGAGGTTATTTATTGACTTCTGGTTCTGGACTCGGTTTCGTAACTGTTGTTCGGATTTAGATTCTGTACATCGTCCTCTCCTGGCTTGACCTTGGCCCATTTGACCATTGTCTTCCTTCTGTATTTGGCTTCTGTTTATCCCTGTAATTCCTTGTTTGTCCTGTTTGTTTTCCCACTTGAAGTTGTTGTCTTGCATCTTTCTGATGGAGCAATCTAGGTCTGTTACGGCCAAGGCCAACCTGCTTTGTAGTGGTAAACACCAAAAGGTATTCCTAGACTCTGCTCCCCAGAGGATGTCCCAATTTCAGACAGCAGTTGTTTAGTGGGTTTCTGTCTCCATTTTGTGCCTGTTGAGGGAATTGCTTTCAGGCAATTCTATCCAAGAAAGTTACTGTGCTTCCATTACAACAACAGGCTCCATTCACACTGATTATAAGGACCTCGTTACAAGTTTTCATCAGGATCTCCACTGATGAATACCTTTGATGGACACCTTAGAACTAACTTTGCCTTCAAAAAACCTAAATACTATATATGAAGTAAAACATTCAAATAAAATAAAATTCACAAAATGTTTGTTCCTTCTAGAGTAAGGATGAGATACTTTCTGTTCTCAAGTGATATTTTAAGAGTACGTTTATGACTAACCTTTGTCTTATAATAGAATCTGAAGCACTGCTCAGGAATTATAACAGATTCTTATCCGCACAGCTTACGTTTAAAAATATCAAATAAAATACATTTGTTCTCATTGAATTTCACCAGAACAGCACAAAATACAGCCTTACAACTTTATAATAAGACCTAAAACATAGGCATGAAATGATCAACATGCATCTTTCTAATAACTCTCCATCCTGAGCTCAGTAATGTATGCTCTTTAGTAATAAGATAAAAGTACAATGAATGCTTCTCATAGGCACAAAGTGCAAAAAGATTGAAATCCATTAACACAACAGGAGATAAGTATTCAATTGCCTCATATTTTCTGAAGACACTTTTATTTATCCCGGTAGAAATGTACAGTAATCAACCATTGTACGCTCTAAATCTAGCATTAGATAAGAATTACGACCCTATGACAGCCAAAAATATATATGTACCTAGGAAGGAGGAGGTGGGAGTCTGAGAGGAGATGAAAGTTTTCATGCCATCTGGTGGATCTGTCAACACGTGACCCATTAAGGACAATGCCAGAAAAACTCATGTCATCAAAGCCATGTATTTATACAATGTGTCTACATTCCTCATCTCCTTCCAGTTGCTGTGTGTCTGTATGGCGGGGGATTATTGAATGTATCCTTTCCAAAATGTCAGGAAATTTGATATGGCAGTTGCGAAAGAAATGAAAATAGAAGGGAATAGGATCGTGATAGCGTGATAGGAGCCCTGGGGCTTTGTCATAGAGCTGCAGACATATATCATATGCTTCACTGCACCATAGGAATTGCTGACATTTATCTATATCTATGTGAAATGTATGTGCCATAGTTAGATATATGTATGTTACTAGGCAAATTACTCATTTAGAAATCTGTGAGAGCTGAGTGCTAACCTCCCAAGCCACCCAACTTTATTGACATGAGATTCAACTGAAGCGAACTGGTGATTTCCCCTGACATGTCTGTTTTAGTAAATACTTGTGATCCTATGATATAACAATTCTGGAGTATTTTCTCTTATAACTGTGTGTTGTGGTGTTACTCTGTTATTCGTCCTCCTGTTACTGAATCTGTCAGCTGGGTGTTACCATTCCAGTTTCCAGAGGGGTGTGTCCCAGAACGCACTGACTGTCAGCAATGATTGGACAATGTCAAACTGTGCAGGGAGGAATAGGATGAATAAAAGAGAAACAAAGTTTCTTCAGGGTCCAGGGTGTGGAAAAAAAAAACCAAATGGGCAAGTGCTCGATAAAGGTCTCAGCACTGGGAGAAAGTTCTGACTTGTCACTAAGATATGTCAAGTTTTTGGAAACAGCATAACAAAAAATGACAGCTGACATATGTAAGTGACTGAGAATTTGTTATTTTACAATATTGGTCCTTAAAGAGGACCGGCAGCGTCTTCTGAAAAATTACTTGAGAGCCGACACTGCACTGATTACTCATATTCATTATTTTTCTAGCTTTCCCTTTCCACTAGTGATTAATGCCTCCAGAGTGGGCACCTGAAATGCTTATGGGCAGTCTCCACTGATCAGTTTTGAACAGGAGTGGGGCCCAAATTCAAACTGAGAACTCACTTAGCAATTCATAGGTTTATTGCTCAGACTGTCAGAGGGGCGTTCACCACTGCACAGTGCTCAACTAGGCATAAACCTCTTTATTCTACAGTGTGATACTACATTTTCTGTACTGCTCTTTACATGTGCCACGATAAGCGGCCTCTTGGGCACCAAGTAACAGACCCCCTTTTTTTTTGCTACAATGTGTATGAAGTACATGAGCCAAAGAAGCTCTTGTGCTCAATATAAAAAGTGTTTCCCAGCTTCCAGCAGCTCTTTCTGATGTTATATGTAAGGACTATATTTTCTTCATTCTTTATCGTGTGTTGTGTTACTGACATTTTGGGGCTTTGAAACCAATTATCTGTTTTCCATAGAGTTATGATACCAATTTACAATGGTCATGCCAGAACCAATTAATTATGTATATTCAAGGACAACTATACTGTTTCTGTAAAGGAGTATCCTACTTTCTCTGACTCTCCGTGTTGTAAGTCTATTGGGGTTATTGCAGTGGAATTGTCACTGGAGTCAGGTTGTGGAGTCAAATTCTGACATAGAACCACGCCAAGGACTGAAATCTAAGAGTCCCATGGTCTTCACTAGTGATGAGCGATTGTGTTGACAACCATCATCTTATAGATAACAGATTTTTGAAATTATCATGCCGATAGCCAATAGTCAACAATCGCCAATGACCATTAAAGTCTATGGGAGAGCAACAACACCTTCATTCTTACACCCAAACAGGGGAGGAGAAGCTGTAATTAACATCCACAACAGTAAACGGGATAAGTGCTACATCTTAGGCAAGATAATTAGGCTATAAAAGTCACAGAAAACAATTCATAGGCTAAAATAATTAATTATGTTCAATGGCTAACAGAAAACATGAGGACGGCGTAGCTCCAGCAAGTACAGTGGTAGAAGCAGCTACGGGGACCCTTTCACACAAACAAGACACCGCTATTGGAAATGGCACATGGGAACCTTAGCACTTTTTGCCCGAGGGACCAACAACTTGTCATATATGCGGTGCTGGTGGCAACAAGAACGTCCCAACGGGGAACGCGGAGGTTCAGCTGGCAGGGCCTCAGTTACAGGGGGTTTTGCGGGGGAAGACAGGGCAAAAATGCAGTAAATAAAAATGGGGTGCCCCCCCCATTACTATTTCCCTTTTTTTTAACATTTCCCCGGGCCCCTTTTTCATTCCACCCCGGGCGGGAAATTTAAAAACCCAATTGGATCCATTTTAAGTACCTTTCCCCAAAAACCACCAAAAACTGCCCTTATGGAAACTCAAAATTTACACATTCCCAAAAAGGGAAATTGAAAATTTTAAAAAAAATAAATTTTATTTTTCCCAAATTTTTGTTTCCCTTGCGTTGCTGCTGCTGGGCAATTGCCATTCTACTATGGCACGTTGCTGACATTGTTCCCCCCGTGAATTTAAACTTTTAAAAGCTCCCCCCGAAAAAACAGATGCCCCCCGTGGGGGCCCCTTGTCAAATTTCCCCGCATTTTTTTGTCAAGTGGGTTAAGGGAAAATTTGGCTCATTTTTAAATTTGGAAAGGGATAAAAGGAGGGGGGAAACCCCCAAAACCGCTCTTTCTTTTTGAGGGGTCCTTAAGCGCGGTTTTTTTTAAACCAGCAAAATGCCCCAAAACTAGCAAAGATCCCCCTTAAATTTAAACCCTCAGTTTTAAAAGTTTAAAAAAGTGCCAGAAAAATAATCTTTGAAAAACCTTTTTTAGTTAAAAAGGCCATGACCCCCGGGACTACAATAAGAGTATTTAAATGTTTATGAATTATTAGGGCGGGCTTCCCCACCACTGACAGCAGGGGGCAATTTCTAGGAAATATGTTTTCCCCAAAATTTTCCCGTAAAAGGGAGCTCTTGCGCCAAAGGGCCCGCACGGACTTAAATTTAAAAACATTTAAAAGTTATGGGGATAATTTATCCCCTTTTTTTGGGGAAAACCCCTGACACCAGTGAGGGGAAAATAGAACGGAAAAACAAAAGAGACAATTTCTTTCTCCTATCAAAAAGTCTAGGGCCCAAAAAAGGGGGTAAAAAAAAATTGCTTTTTTCATTAAAGGGGTCAACTGGGCTACAAAATTTTCCCCCTTTCCCTTTCCAAAGCCTCCCCAAATGACGACCCCCCCCACCCCCCCCCCCCCTCCCGCCCCCTCGGGCGCTTTACCCCCGTAGTTATCTTTAAAACTTTCTCAAAAACAAATAAGAATGAAATTTTTCTAATCTAACTCTTTTCTAAGCTACAGTGGGTGGATGGTTTTTTTTTATTAAAAGGCTATCTCTCGGGAGCTTTAAAGGGAACAGCTATTGGTTTAAATGCCGAGCCCGTCCTCGGAAGGGGACATAGACGAAATAAAGAAAAAAGGGAAAACTGCAGTTTCATAGAAAAAAAAAGGTCACGGATTTTTGCACCCAAAAGAAAATCCATAACCACCCATCATAAACGTCGTCATCCTCCTCCCCCCCCTTATCCTCATACCCTGTTTGGGTGGCCCCCCAAAAATTTAAACGGGAAAACGTTTGAAAAAATGGCGCGAAAAGTAAAAGATTACTATAAGATTGTCCCCTTTAAACTGTCGCCTGTTTGGGAAATTTTCCCGAAAAGCCTAAAAACCGGCCTTTTTCCCAACTTTTTCGATAATATTCCCTTCATCCCTAGTCTTCACCCTTTTAAACCTCTTGTCCCAAGGGATCGGGACCCCAATGCGGGAAAACTCCCGGGTTCCCAATGGTTCACTGTAGAGAAGGCTTTGCATTTTAGACATATTTTACTAGAAAAAAGGGCAGAAGTGTTTGGTTAAAAGCCAAAGGGGGGCAAAATTCTTTTAAATGGGTAAAAGGGACGGGGTCAAGGCCCGGGGACTTAAAAACAGGTCAAGGGAAAGGCAAAAGGCCCAAACCCAAAAAATTCATACACAGAAATTTTTCTCTCTAACACTCCCCCCTAACGGACCAAAAAAACCCGGGCACAAATGGGAGGGAAAATTAAAAAGGTTTGGGAAATTGTAAAAGCTGATTTTCCCTTAAAGGGGAAAGACGGGGTGACCTGGGGAAGACCCTGGGTGCCCTTTAAGGGGAGACGGGGCAAACTTGAAACAAAATTTTTAAACCCCAGTTTTTTAAAAAAAAACCCAAATTAATGCAGTGTAAATTTTAAAAAAGCCCAACCATTTTTTTTAAAAAATTTTACAATTATGTTTCCAAACAAAGTTTTTTTTTAAATGTAGTTTTTTTTTTTTTTTTTTTATTCTACTTTAGCAGAGAGAAATAAAAACGAGCACTATAAGTAGTGTCCCCATAGTTGTGGGGAGCACCCAGAAAACCCAGAAATAGGCCCAGTGGGGTTCCCCTTTTAAAACCACATACAGTTTCTGATTTAGGGGAGCAGCAGTCCCCCCTATAAGACCCTTTTAAATTAGGTGTCGGGAAAGGGTTAAAAACACATCTTCTTACGTAGATATAGACATTTTGCATCATGAAACAAGACCGCACTTCTGACCCCAAGCCGGGCCCACCCAAAAATTTTTGTTTGGGCTTTTGTTAGCCTCGGGTCTTTTGCCAAAATCCTAAAAAATTTGTGGAATATTTTCCTTGCCTAAATAGTTCCACCCTTTCTTCCTTGCCAACAATAAGGCTTGCATGCAATGAAGAACATATTTTTAAAGACTGTTAACACCCAGAAGATTCTTGCATTTAAAATTTTAAGAAAAACCCCAAACCTCATTTAAACAAAAAAATTTCCCAAACCCTTTGGAAGGCAAAAGGGAAAATTTTTTGGCCCCTGTATTAAACATTCCTAAAATACAAAGTATTTTGGAAAAATTTTTTCTTCCAAAAAAATATTTGATTTAAGAAATTTCACACCCCAAGGTTTGGGAAAAACAGATCAGATCTTACTGAGGGCTATAAACCAAATCTTTAAAAAATTTGCAAACACGATGAAAAAGTTTTGGTTTTTTTGAGCCCTTAAAAAATAGTTCATAGGGAACTGTTACATTCTTCAGCTTTCAAAAGGCACTTTACATTGTTGCATAATGAACCAAAGACGGGAACTTCAGTGAAACCCTATGGGTATTTTGGAGGATTGTCTTTTAAAATTTATTATATGGAAACATTAATAAAACCCTGGACAGTGTATTAAAGAAATGAAATAAATTAAAAATGTTTCACAAGAAAAAAGGGGTTTAAAAGTTAAAATTCCCCCTTTAAATTTATATTTTATTTCTCAAAATTTAAACCTTTGATTTGGCACCCAAACTGAAAAAATTGTTTAGGTGGTATAAGAAAAATTTTCCCATTATAGATACTATCCCAAAACTACTTTCACAATTAGGTGATTTACAGAAGTAGAGAAAATGGATCTATCAATCTATCTAAAAATCTGTCTGTCTACATTTAACCTACCTCTTTTAAAACAAATTTAGAAATTTTTATTTGTACCATCTACTGAAAAAAAGCAAATATCTTTTTTAAAAATCAATGTTTTTATCTTTATAATCTCATATTATCTATTATCTTTCTATTAATACCCTATCTATCTATTTTTCTATCTTTAAACTATCTATCTTTTTTCAATCCCTTATCTTTTTATCATCAAATCTTTTCTATTATCTATCTATCTATCTATTTTATCTATCTTCTATCTATCTATCTATCTTTTCAATCTATCTACAAATCTCTCAATCTATCTATCTATTTTAACTTTATCTTTTAACATCTATTATCAAACTATCTATCTATCTTTCAATCCCCTTTTTTTTTTTTTACATTTAAAGTTCCCAATTTGATGAAATGTTCGGCTTCATCTCTGGCGTATGCATTAAATCTATTTTTCAGCCCTCCCCGGGGTTTCAGCCCCTAAAAGGGAAAAATTATAATATATATATATAAAATAAAATTTAAATAATAAATATATATATTTATAAATTTTATATATATATATATATTTTAAATATATATTTTATATATATAATAAAACCCCAAAAAAAAAGGGAAACCGCGGCGAATGTATTTTTAAAACGGGGAATGCCAGAGAGTAAAAAAGTTTCCCTAAAACTCAATTTTTTAAAAAAAGAGACTGTAAGTCTAAACTTAAAACAACTAAAAAAGCCTGACGCGTTTCGCGTGGCAACTCCACGCTTCCTCAGGGGTACATATATATTGTAAAAGTCTGATAGATGATGGTGCTGTCACTGTTAAACAAATCCATTCTAAAACAGTGGTGGTCACTTGCTTTTTGCCTATCTGTCATAGACGTTGCTATTTGTTTTGTTGGACATCATAATTGCGCCTATTGCACCTTTAACCATATTGCTGAGTATCTTCCTGCCAGTACACGGGTTGGTTCTAGAAGATTGATGCCTTACTATATACACATTGGGGCAGATTTATTAATTCTGTCTAACATTCATGGCGACATGTAAGAACAGGGATGTGCCAGTTATCTGGTGTCAAAACACTTTGGTAGACCTATTCTATAGATGTATGAAAAGTCGCACTCCAAACTTTGGCGCAGGTGCAACACTTTTGGGATGTTCTGGGGGTGTTGCATAAGGCATTTATTTGACACCAAATTTTGGCGCATAACAGTGTCGTCAACCAAGTTAAAAGTGGTCTTGCCTTGGCCAGACTTGTTGTATTGGCACTACAGTAAACCTGTATGTATGACCTGCAGAAAGGTTCATGCATTCTGGTGCATTCTGTAATACCTTAAAGCTATTTAGAACTGGCCTGTCTGCGCCAATGTTCATTCATGTCGCCCTTGGTGTAAACGTTGATTATACAGTTTTAAAATGCGTCATATGTATCATAGTGTTAATAAATCGGGCGCATGTTTAGACTGTCTAGTCTAAGTTTTAATCTCCTATTAGTTGGCTTGCTTTAAGCTACTAATTCTATATTCTAAAAAGAAATCTACCAGTTTCTATTTCACAAAATAAAAACTGTTTTGGACACACAAGTCACACTATCCTAGGGGCAGAATAGATTGGTCACACATGTAGCCAGAATGTCAATACACTTAAACAGTGAAAGAAACAATGATTTGTACACTTATGATTACTTGTACTGAAGGCCTCATCTTTTTGGCCAGCCAGGTTCTCAATCCAGTCAGGATCAACTTGTTCTACCAGAGAGGGTTCATCAGAGGATGCAGGTCATAATGAGTTGTGGTCTGTAAATGCAATCATGGACTAAGTTAAGCCAAGGTTGGCTGGCCAAGCATGTGAGGGCTTCAGTACAAGGATAAATGTACAAATCACTGTTTCTTTCACCGTTTAGGTGTGTCGACTTTCTGGTTACTTGTGTGACCTTTAAGCAGGAATGCCTAATACTCTCTGCATACCTGTGAAGGATATGTTCTCTAAAGTCTGGTTCACATTCTAATCGGAGTTCTACAATGGACCCATTTGACTACAATGGGGATTGTCGGGTTTTCATCACAGTACCTGTCAATTTAACCAAAAAAGTAGCACTGTGTGTTCTATTATTCTTGATGAATCTGCCATGGAAGAACAGAACCTCCAATGCAGATGTGAGCCAAGTCTAAACAGGCACTTGGTGTGTATTATTACACAGTACTGTAGCCCAACTCAGGGGCATCTCCAGGCAGTTTTATCCGGCATTCAAGCCTGGTGCCAATGCCCTGAATCTGTCGATGGTCTTTTCAACTGTATACACGTCCTCTGGACACATATACACTTGCCAGCTACCACAAGCAGAATACTCCGGTGGGTTGCAAGTAGGCTTGTGGCCCTCCAGAGTATACAGCACAAGCGGTGTGAGATTGTCATCACGTTGCTTGCGCAGTATGATGATGTCACGCCGCCTGTGGGGGAACATGGAGCAGCGAGAGCTTCATCAGTAGAATGGGGAGAGGTGAGTACCATTATTTTTTCATTTTTTATCGGCATTATATGCCTACCTAAAGACTGAGAGCCCTATAACCTATGTACAGTTGAAACCAGAAGTTTACATACACTAGAATTACTATACCTTTAAACAATTTGGGACAGCCCATATGTTGATGTCATGTCTTTGGAAACTTCTGATAGATTTATTGGCAACATCTGAATTAATTAGAGACACACCTGTGGATGTATTTTTTTAACGCATAACAGAAACACACTGCTTTTGTGTGGGAAAGTCTAACAAAATCAGCCAAGATATCAGGAACTATGGACTTGCACAAGTCTGAATAATCCTTGGGTGCAATTTTCAGATACCTGAAGGTGCTTCGTTCATCTGTACAAACAATTAAATGCAAGTACAAACAAGATGGGAATGTCCAGCCAGCATACTGCTCAGAAGGGAGACCTGTTATGTGTTTCAGATATGAATGTGCTTTGGTCTGACATGTGCGTATCAACCCAAGAACAAAAGCAAAAGACCTTGTAAAGATGCTGATGGAAGCTGTTTAGATTGTGTCATTATCCACAGTGAAACGAGTGCTATATCAACATGGGCGAAAGACCACTCAGCCAGGAAGAAGCCATTACTCCAAAAGAAACATATAAAAGTCACATTAATGTTTGCAAATGGACACGGGAACAAAGACCTACATTTTTGAAGACATGTCCTGTGGTCTGACTAAAGTAAAATTGAAGTGTTTGGCAATAATGACCATCATTATGCTTGGAGGAAAAAGGGAGAAGCTTGGAAGCCTAATAATACCATCCCAATTGTGAAAAAGGGGTGGCACTCATTTGGGGGGTTTTTTTGCTGCGGGGGACTGGTGCACTTCACAAAATAGATGGCACATAGAAAAAAATTAGTACAATACTAAGCAATATCCAAACATCACCGGGAATTTTAAAATTTGGAGGGAATGGGGTCATCCTTTCTAGTGTGTGTAACTTTTTTTTTGCAGAAAATAATAAAAATGCCTAAAAAATTATTTCTCCTCATTACCCCGGCTTTGGGCAAATATAAATATTTTGGTAACCAATTGACTTAAAACAGTTAAGGTTATTCAGATTTCATGTCAAAAAGTGAAAAAAAAACATGCATATTATCGTCAATATTTTTATGTAAACTTCTGGTTTCAACCGTATATACCTCCCCCTATTAAGGTATTTTATATCCCTTTTTCTATAAAGGAGCTCTATACCTACCTATTAAGACGACCTCCATACTAATCTAACTACTGGTAGAGGAGGTCTGGATATCTCCCTACCTAATGGGGGCCTATATAAGAATGATAGATGACTACCCATCCCCCACAGCAGGTACCTGGCTTGACTATCACAGGAAATCCAGTTGCTGTGGGGAAGGGGCATCACCATGATTTTCTATATAGACTCCCCTTCCCACTTCCAGTAGGTAGGTACATAGGATCTGGAAAAATAAGGATTCTAAAATTTTTATGTAGTCAATTCTGCAGAGACAAGTCTTGGCCAGAAGAAGTCATCATGGTGGTCTGGGACGGATGGAGAAGAGAAAGGAAAGTAAAGGACTCCCATCAGAGAAGATGTCACCTGTGAGTAGTAATGAGCGATTACGTCGACTATCGTCATCGGGTCGATAGTCGATATCGTCAATTATCAAGACGATTTTCCGATGTTGATAATAGATTTTGCCATACCATTAAAGTCATGGGAGGAGGAACAAACCTTCATTATTACACCCAAACAGGGCTGGAAAGCTGGAATTAAAATCCACAACATCAAATGGATACGTGCTACATCTTAGCAAAACACTTAGGGTTATAAAAGCCACAGAAAAAAAGGCACAGACCTTCACTATCTCTGTCTTGTACCACAGCATGACCCTTTAAAACCTGAAAGCCCCCACAAAAAAAAAGGGGCCAGAAGGCAGTAGTTTTTAAACCCATAATTTTACTTAACTGGACATTGAATACCCCGGTCCGGGGCCCACAGCATGAGCCCCAAACCTGCTGCCCCCCCAATTTAAAAACTCCCGGGAAAAAGGAGTTTTTTAAAACCACCTTTTTATTGAACTGGACTTTGACTATACCGGGTCCTGGCCCCGCAGTATGACCCCCAAACCGGCTTTACCCACAGAATAAAAAGTGCCTAAAAAAAGGAGTTTTTTTCCAACCACCTTTTTATTTAAAACGGGCTTTTGACTATCCCCTGTCCGGGGCCACAGCTTGACACCAAACCTGCATGACCCCAAAAAATTTAAAAAGGGGCCGGGAAAAAAAGGATCATTGAACCACCATTTTTTTTTTTACGGGACATAGACTATCCCTGTCCCGGGGTAAACTACATCTGTTCAATCTTTCCTCTCCCTCCCTTGTACAATTCAGGGGAAATATTTTATAAACAAATTTTGTAAAAGCCAGTTTTTTTAGGATTTTAAATTTTCCTAGAAAACACTTTTTTAAAAATAGGTTTTAAAATCCCCCAGGGCTTTTTTTTTCCCCTTTTTTTTAATTGTATTAAATGGGTTGGGCTCACTACAGGGATTGCTTAACAAAGTTAAAGATCTTGCAAAAACAAGTCAATTTTCCCTAAGT
This sequence comes from Phyllomedusa bahiana, assembly GCA_025379985.1. Classification (NCBI taxonomy): domain Eukaryota; kingdom Metazoa; phylum Chordata; class Amphibia; order Anura; family Hylidae; genus Phyllomedusa; species Phyllomedusa bahiana. Next base: position 4,670 of record JAODAL010039577.1, on the reverse strand, counting down.
GTCCATTAAAAAGTGTCCAAACCCAATTTTCCCTTTTTTTTACAGCACCATTTACCCTATACCCCTCCTTTACAATTTTTGAAGAACAAATTTTCCCGTTAAAACCCCCTTTTTTTACAATAGACCTTAATTTTAGCTGCATTTCAAGCAAAAACATGCCCCCAAAAATTCAAAACATGAAAAAAAAAAAAAAAACCCCTTTAGCCACTTTTTACAATATGAAGAACAAATTTCTGTTAGAAAAACCCCATTTTTTTTTATAATAAGGAACTGTATTTTTGCTGCCCTTTCAAAACGCAGGAAACCCCAAAAAAATTTTAAAAATACTTTACAGCCACTTTTTAAAAATTGTGAGGGAGAAATCCACTTAGAAGCAACATTTCTGTTCCAAAAGGACCATGATTTTTAACTGTTTTCTTTACAGCAACAAGAAACCCCCAAAAAAATTAAAAAATATGACTTCTCAGCCACTATTAAAAATTTGGGGGGGAGAAAAAGCCCCCTTAGAACCACATTTTCTGTTCCCCAAAAGGGCCATAAAATTAAAAGCGTTAAACTCACCGCAAAAATGACCCTAAAAAAACCATTGAAAATGCGAAAAAATTCAAAAGATAAAGTGGTAAATTAAATTTGGGGTTTTGTATTAAACCTTTGGGTTTTTTTTCCCTCTCCACACCCAAAACCCAAAATGACTTTTGGGAATGAGAAAAAAAGGCAGTGAGAAATTATTTTTTAAAAAAACTTTTTTTAAGGGGACCATTTCTTTTTGAAGAGGAATGTGAAGTAGACCGGCAAAAATCGGTGACCTGGGCAAGGGGGGGCCACAACATCCTCAGAAACATTTCCGGATTTATCTTTAGAAAGTCCAAACGATGCAATTATCTTGAAAAGCCGTATGGTTTTTTCTGTTGAAAAAACTAGTGTTGAGGAATATTATCGACAAAATTGAAATCGGCACGGGGATTTACGTTGACGGATTTTTTAGATCACGCGATAAATTTTGGGTTTAAAAACTGTTATAACTAAAAATTGCGCCATTTTCGGCGTTCCTTTCATTTTTTCGGCCACAATCAGCTTTCGAATAGAAACAGGGTGAGATGTGTGTGTGACGTCATGATGGGGTTGTATGGTTTCATTGGCTGGGAAAAATAAAAATAACCCCTTTTTCTAGAATAGCCCTTCCTGTTCATGATCATTGTGTTTTTGCGTCTCATGCAGAGGAGGGCTCTGCCTCTGTCCAAACAGTCAGCAAACAGCCAGCGAAATATTCTATTTTTTCACAAAAACAGTCTAATTTTTCAGGTCCTTAAATTTTTTTAGTTCAAGATTTGCAGATTTTAGGGGTTAGGCAAGAATTTTTTAAAAGGGGCTCTACTCTGTAAAGTACGAGGGGGGGAGTGGGGGGGGCCCCCCGCGGCGAACAAACAAGTCTATAAAGGAAAAATGGATATTGTACAGCCCAAAAATTTGTTTAGATTTGAAAATTGCCTTATATTAGGATAAGATCTTTTCTATTTAACTCAGGTCTATTTGTTAGGTGCAAAACTCCCTTTTATTATCAGTATAAATTTCAGATAGGGTTCTTTTTTCAATTTTGCCCAGTAAAATTTTGTTGATATAGCCACATGGAAGTTAAATTTGAATCCAGCAAATTTGTAGTCCCAAACAGGTTGAAGGTCCAAAAAAAAATACCTTTTTATCCCATATACATTTCAATAGTGTTTTTTTCATTGGCGCAGGCCACTGTGTTGATGAGCCACCTTTGCATTTAAATTTTTAATCCAGCAACTTTGTATCCCACAGGGTCTGATAGGTGCCAAAAATACTTTTAAATCTGTATACATTTCAGAAGGTTTTTTTTTTCATTTTGGTCAGTAAAGCTTTTTTGATAGATCTACTTTGCATTTAAATTTAAATCAGAATTTTGTATCCCACGGGGTTGAAGTGCCAAAAAATACCTTTTTTTTCCCGAATACATTTCAGAGGGGTTTTTTTTTTTCCCTTTTGGTCAGTCAAGCTTTGTTGATAGTTCACTTTGCGTTAAATTTGAATAAAGCAATTTTGTAGTCCCCCACATAATTGATAGGTGCCAAAAAAACCCTTTTATTACCCGTATACTTTTCAGACAGGTTTTTTTTTCATTTTGGGGTCAGTAAGCTTTTTCATAATCATTTTCAGTTAAATTTGAATACAGAAAAATTTTTTTTTTTGTCACCACGGGTTTTATGGTGCCAAAAAATACATTTTATTATACCGTATACATTTAAATACTGTTTTTTTCATTTTGGGCGCAGGCCAGCTGTGTTGATAAGCCCCTTTGCGTTAAATTTGAATCCAGCAACTTTGTACACCACAGGGTATGATAGGGCTAAAATACCTTTTAATCCCCCTTATACATTTCAGAAGTGTATTTTTCATTTTTGGTCAGTCAAGCTTGTTGATAGATTATTTTGCAGTTAATTTGAACCAGCAAATTTTGTTTGTCACCACAGGTTGAAGGCCAAAAAATCCCTTTTTTATTACCCCGTTACATTTCAGACAGGTGTTTTTTCATTTTTGGCAGTTAAACTTTTTCTAGATCTACTTTGCATTAAATTTGAATACAGCAATTTTGTATCCCCCAAGGTTTGATGGGTGCCAAAAAATCATTTTATATCCCGTATACATTTCATATAGTGTTTTTTTTCACTTTGGCGCAGGCCATGTTTTGATAAGCCACCTTGCATTTAAAATTTTGAATCCAGAAACTTTGTATTCCCCCCACAGGTGTACTGATAGTGTAAAAATCCTTTTAATATCCGTATACTTTTTCAACAGGTGTTTTTTTTACTTTTGGTCATCAACTTTGTTGATAAATCTATTTTGCAGTTAAATTTGAAACAGAAATTTTTGTACACCACAGGTAAATTTGAAGGTGCCAAAAATACCTTTTTTTATCCTGTAAAATTTTCAGAAAGGTTTTTTTTTTAAATTTTGGTCATAAAGCTTTGTTATAATCATTTGCAGTTAAATTTGAAAAAAGCAATTGTAGTCACCACAGGTAATTATAGGTGCCAAAAAATCCCTTTTTTATTATCCCTATACATTTCGACGGTGTTTTTTTCACTTTTGGTCAGTAAAAGCTTTGTTCATAGATAACTTGCAGTTAATTTGAATCAGAAATTTTTTGTACCCACGGGTTATAGGGCCAAAAAAATACATTTTTTACCCTGATAAAATTTTCAGATACTGTTTTTTTTCACTTTGGCAGCCAGCTGTGTTGATAGAGCCACCTTGCATTTAAAAATTTAATCCACAACTTTGTAGTCACCACAGGTGAAATGAATGGTGCCAAAAATACCTTTTTAATATCCGAAAAAATTTTCAGACAGGGTGTTTTTTTTCTTTTTGGGGTCCAGTCAAGCTTTGTGAAGATCTATTTGCAGTTAAATTTGAATCCAGAAATTTTTTGTATCACCACAGGGAATTCATGGGTCCAAAAAATCCCTTTTATTATCCCGAAAACTTTTCCACAGGTTTTTTTTTTTCCCTTTTTGGTCAGTCAAGCTTTGTTGATAGGTCTATTTTGCAGATAAATTTGAATACAGAAATTTTTTGTAGTCACCACGGTTGATAGGTGCCAAAAAATCCCTTTTTTTATCCCTTACTTTTTTCGACAGGTTTTTTTTCACTTTTGGCCCAGTAGTTTTGTTCATGGTCACTTTGCAGTTAAATTTAATACAGAAATTTTGTAGCCCACCACAGGTTGATGGGTCCAAAAAAAATACTTTTTTTTATCCCCTGTAACATTTCAGTATTTGTTTTTTTTCACTTGGCGCGGGCCAGCGGTTGATGAGCCCCCTTGGAGTTAAATTTGAATCCAGCAACTTTGTATCCCCACAGGTTACTGATAGGTCCAAAAATATTTTTTAATATCCTATACTTTTCAACGGTGATTTTTTCACTTTTGGTCGGTAAAGCTTTGTTGTAGATCTATTTTTTCAGTTAAATTTGAACCCAGAAATTTTTTGTAGTCCCACAGGTGAATTCATGGGGCCCCAAAAAATCCCTTTTATACCCCTTTTCATTTCACACAGGTGTTTTTTTCCCTTTGGTCATCAACCCTTTTTTTGATGGTCTTTTTTAGATAAATTTGAATACAGCAATTTTGTATCACCACGGGTGATAGGTGCCAAAAATACCTTTTTTTTATCCCGTATACATTCAGACGGGTTTGTTTTTTTCACTTTGGCGCAGGCCAGCTGTGTTATAAAGCCCCCTTTTGCAGTTAAATTTGAATCCAGCAACTTTCTAGCACCAAGTTACAAGTGTTTAAAAAAAAATTTTTAATATCCGATACATTCAGACAGGTTTTTTTTTTTCCATTTTTTGGTAGTCAAGCTTGTTGAAGATTACTTTGCAGTTAAATTTTAATAAGGAAATTTTGATTTTCCACAGGTAATTGATAGGTGCCAAATAACCTTTTTTTTATCCCGTAAAATTTTCGACGGGTGTTTTTTTTCACTTTTGGTCAGTCAAGCTTTGTTGATAAATCTACTTTGCAGTTAAATTTAGTGTTGAGTGATTGCGTTGGCTATCGAGATCGATCGATAGTCGATAGTCGGCCGCTATCGATAAGGTTTTTCGTAGTGACACATTATGCGCGATACCATTAAGTCTATGGGGGGCCC
>JAODAL010039576.1:0-37853 GCA_025379985.1 Phyllomedusa bahiana | reverse complement strand
TCCCCCCGAAGTTCGCAGATCTTATTATGATGATAATTAGCTCATTTAAGTTTTCTTATAAAGAAATTTAGATCTTTTACACACACAAAACAATTACATTTTATAGAAGCCAACCTAACAGTGGTGTTGAGTTAGACTAGACAGTTCTAATATGCTACAGATTTATTAACAACGTGATAAATGTATCTCATTGAAAAACTGTCTAGTTTAACTTCAAAGTTATTAGTATTCATAAATCTGCCCCAGTGTGTCTAGTCTACCTTTACACTGTCCAAGTATTACACAGTATTGATAAATCTGTCCCATGTGTATAGTCAGAGCACTTTACTACTCTTCTAAATTCAGTCTGTAATTAATACTTCATTAAACCAGGAATCTAGATATTAATCTAAATTCCCCTTGCTTATGTACTGTAATGCACAGATTGTAGAGTTTTATTTTAACTTATTTGCATATTAGTTTTTATATCATAGGTGCAAACTTAGTGCTCTTGCATTAATCAAACCATACCCAAAATTAGGATTAGGTGCTGGTAAATGCATACGTTTAATTGGTAATGAAGCAATGGAATACCTTTATTTCTTTTTATGTTTGTGCTCCGTGGCAATTTGGAGATAAACATATGGAAATAGAAGAGTGATAGGTTCGTGTAACTCTTGTAACCTGGTATTGTGAGATGCATAGCATCCAGAATCAGTTATTGGTAAGTCCACATGAAAAAGCATGGTGATGATGCTGAATGATTTAGGAACTGTTCACTCTAAACATGTTACCTTTTAAACAAGTAAACCAGTTTATTTAAAAAGTCCCTCCTTTTAAGTTCACATAACTGGCATCGTGGCATTAAAGCCATAGACTGCAGAGCATATACCTGTACCAAGCCAGGTTCCAATATTGGCAACATTTTTTGTGACATCCAGTAGCAGAACAGAGAAGTCTGCAGAGCCCCCTCTCTTCCGTTCTGGCCATATTTCTTTTGTTTTATTTTACTGTCTGACCAGTGAACAGTTTCCTATGATTTCATATTCCTATTTGAGTTATTGATATTTTAAAGATATCTTCACTTAGGCTATGTCTCCACAGCATAGCAAAATGTCTGTTTTTTCGGCAGTTTTAGGATTCTAAAACCACTAAAAATACGATTGTTCAGGCAGCCCATGGACAGTAATAGAAAAAAACGACCTGTAATCTACACAGGTCGTTTTTTTCTCTGCTTGTCTTCTGGCGCCGGCATATTATACAATGTGTTGTATAATACGTAGGCGCTTTGAGTTTTTTCGTCGTCTTCTGTTACAATCAATTGTATGGGCCAATTGTATGTTTTGCGCAAAACGTGACAAAAAACGCAGTCATGCATCAGACAAAAGCAGACTTTCGGCTGTTTTTTGTCCGAGCATGGGGTTTTACCTTAGATCCCAAATGACCACAATCCTCAAAGAACAGGACAATGAACTTAAAGTCATTGGGTTAAAACCCTGATGTCATCACGCCGCCAGGGTCGGGACACTCCTTCCCGTAGCTCCTAGGCTGCAAAGCCTCAGCAGAGTGAGGACACACATACAGTTGTGTAAGCTCGCTGGTGTTCTGATCTGGGTGTGGTCAGGGCAGTAGCCATTTTAACTGGGACAGCATAATAAAAAGCCTACATGCGCTGGGCTATTTTATAGTTAAACCCCAATCAAAAACGGACAATTACTATACAAAAAATGGATGTGATACCACATGGAAAACAAAACAACACTACCAAAAACAATATAGTAAACGCAAGATCAATGTAATTACAATATATATATATATATATATATATATATATATATATTTTTACATCTTGTGGGGGGTCAGCTCCGTCACAGGGACCACAACAATAAATGTGTTCTCTTTAACGGATTTTTATTAAACAGAAAGTCCAAAAACATAAACGCTTTTCTTCAGCATGTATAAGCAGAACTTAAACGGGACTTGCTTCAGCAGTAACAAAACATAACAGGTTCACTCACCATAACAAACGTAGCAATGTAAGCGGATAGTCAGCTTTCCTCAGAGAGCTTTTACACAGAGGACCTTCTCTCCAATCAGGCTTTATATTCCAAGGAATTTCCGGATGGAAAAGTGGGCAGTCCCAACCCAGCTCTAAGACTGCTGCAGTAAAAGCCGACCCGAATCCACTGCTTAAAGCAGGGGATGAAAATAAACAAGAGGGTTCTGCAACCAAAGGTCCCGACCCTATTTCCCCTGGCCACTCCACCGCGGGCCTAAGGGCGGTGGCACATATCGGACCTCAATGACAGTTGCCTGTGTACTTTGTCATTATATATATATATATTATTCTATATTTATTATATATATATATATATATATATATATTTTAATATATATATATATATATATATTATATATAAAATATATATATAAAATATAATATATATATATATATATATATATATATATATATATATATAATATATATAAGTGGGCCGTCGACCCGGGGTGGTTCTATGTTTATTGTTTCATATTGGGATACTTACTTGTGGTAGTGCCTTCAGTATTTCCACACTGCTTTTTTATTGTGTTTTTTATATTGTCTCTCTCTCCCCTCTCTGTATATATATATACAGGGAGGGAGAGAGAGACAATATAAAAACACAATAAAAAAGCAGTGCTGGAGTACTGAAGGCACTACCACAAGGTAAGTATCCCAATATGAAACAGAGTAAACATAGAACCACCAGGCTCGGACTGGCCCATAGGGCAATAGGGGAAACCCCGGTTGGCCCCTGAGCATGGCAGACCCGAGTTGTTTTTTAACTGCATATACGTCCTTGGAGGAGGCAGAAAAGCAGAGAAAGAGGCAAAAAGCAAGAGGTGCAGAATGGGAGGTATGTACAATCATTTACAGTAGCTGTAGGGTGGGACCCTAAAATAAACTCCACTGGTGGGCCCGGAAACAGCTCAACTAGTGGGCCCCTAGAATCAACTTCACCTGTGGGCCCTAAGCACCCCAGTCCAATACTGAATACCACACACTCAACAAGAGTAATTCAGATGCAAATAATACAACACCAACCTCAGTTCATATAGACAATACATATGTATTGAGATGTATAAAGTACTATGCACATTCATCAAATAAATAGAGATAAGGGGAGACAGACCAAATGGTGCCAAGAGACAACCCAATGCACGTTTCACAAGGAAGCTTCGTCAGGGGTAAAGAGGAAAGAGAAGTAAGGTGTAAGATAAAGAAATGAGGAACCAATAGAAGAAGACCAGGCAACAAAAAGCCAATCAAATGATACTAAGGGAAAATTGCCAATAAACAAATTGGCAATAAGGGAAGAAATGAAGGACCAACAAAAAAGGACCAACAAACCAAGGCCCAATCATAGAATACTAAAGGCAAATGCCAGAAAACAAAGAAGGGTAAATCCAAAATTAAATGTATAGATAAATTGAAGTGATGAAAAACTATAAAATAGTAAAATGTGTAGTGAATAGAAAAAGAGACAGAGCTGGTAAAAGCAACACCCAGAGAGGGCTAGGCATGTGACACCAGCATGCCCATCCTCCCCTCGTAGTGCCAACTCCTGCTACCACCGGCATATAGTGTGTTGAGGCTTTTCTTTATTTATTTGATGATTGTGCATAGTACTAAATGTCAGTATATATGTATCTTCTATATGAATTGATTTTGGGGTTGTATTACTTGCACCTGATTTACTCTTATTCAGTGTGTAGTACTATGTTTACTCTGTTTCATATTGGGATACTTACCTTATGGTAATGCCTACAGTACTCCAGTACCGCTTTTCTATTGTTTCATACACTCACCGGCCACTTTATTAGGTACACCTGTCCAACTGCTCGTTAACACTTAATTTCTAATCAGCCAATCACATGGCGGCAACTCAGTGCATTTAGGCATGTAGACATGGTCAAGACAATCTCCTGCAGTTCAAACCGAGCATCAGTATGGGGAAGAAAGGTGATTTGAGTGTTTTGAACGTGGCATGGTTGTTGGTGCCAGAAGGGCTGGTCTGAGTATTTCAGAAACTGCTGATCTCCTGGGATTTTCACGCACAATCATCTCTAGGGTTTACAGAGAATGGTCCGAAAAAGAAAAAACATCCAGTGAGCGGCAGTCCTGTGGGCGGAAATGCCAGAGGTCAAAGGAGAATGGGCAGACTGGTTCGAGCTGATAGAAAGGCAACAGTGACTCAAATAGCCACCCGTTACAACCAAGGTAGGCAGAAGAGCATCTCTGAACGCACAGTATGGCGAACTTTGAGGCAGATGGGCTACGGCAGCAGAAAGACCACACCTGGTTGCCACTCCTTTCAGCTAAGAACAGGAAACTGAGGCTCCAATTTGCCCAAGCTCATCGAAATTGGACAGTATAGAGAGATTGGAAAAACGTTGCCTGGGTCTGATGAGTCTCGATTTCTGCTGCGACATTCGAATGGTAGGGTCAGAATTGGCGTCAACAACATGAAAGCATGAATCCATCCTGCCTTGTTATCAACGGTTCAGGCTGTGGTGGTGGTGTCATGGTGTGGGAATATTTTCTTTGGCACTCTTTGGGCCCCTTGGACCATCTGAGCATCGCTGCAACCCCCTGTTGAATCTATGCCACGAAGAATTGAGGCAGTTCTGAAGGCAAAAGGGGGTCCAACCCGTTACTAGCATGGTGTACCTATAAAGTGGCCGGTGAGTGTATATTGTCTCTATATGTATGTATTGAAATAAAATGAATCTTGCGTTTACTATATTGTTTTGGGTAGTGTTGTTTTGTTTGGCATGTTTACTTCTATAGTTAAGCCCATGCATAGAAGTAAATGGAGAGGAGAGGAGCAAGCGCCGACCTCCTCATTTCATGCATGGTTGGCTTGAAGCTAGTTGCAAGTGACCAGTGCAGCGCATTTTCATTCACGGGAAAACCCCTTTAACGATAATATGACATAACTTTATGTCCATTGTGGTTCAGGGGTTAATACTACAGCATTTAGAGATATTTTAAAATAATTGTATGCTTCCAACTTTGTGACGACAATTCAGTAAAGGCTTTTTGTTGTTCCCGCATGTCTGCGCTTGCTGTGCACAAAGGAAAATCCAAAAAGACATGGTTTGACAAGTTTAATGTGAAGAATCTTACAGGACCTGCTCAGAGTTCTGATCTCAACATGATTAAAGTCCTTTGGGATGAATTAAAATGTTACATTACAGGCCAGACCTTTTCATCCAACATCAGCACATGATCTGACAGATGTTTTGACGACTGAATGGACACAGTTTTTCACATTCAGTATAAACATCAAAACCTTGTGAAAAGTCATCTTAAAAGAGTGGAAGCTGCTATAGCTGCATTCAAAATAGGTTGTCCAACAATCTCAATTGGGAATGATAGTAAGGAGTCCACACAGTCAGGTGGACTAACATACCTTTATTTCTCTGTTAAATTTTTCCATGTCCCATCAAGGAGCTACTTCAGGAGAAAAATAGATGCTTATTAAAGGACAAGTGTTATACTGTAGCTTAAATTACAGTCAAGAGAACAAAATGTTCCAGCTTTCATTATTTGTGCAGCATTTAACATTTTAAATGCAAGAGAAACATCAGATCGTACAGCGCTCCAAGCATATCTTTCTAGTGTTGAGCGATTGTCACCTATAGGATCCCAAGCAAAAATCTTATTTTATAATGACATACCTCACTATTTGATTTTTTAAAAATGTTTGTTTTCTTATTCTAATGTTATTCTGTACTGAGTTTAGACCTTGGGCATTTCTTATTTTCAATTATGTTGTTAGAGACTGATGAAGCCAGAGAAAGCCTGTGCAGCACATAATTACCTTCTGATAAAACTACTCCCCCATCTGCAACTCTGTAAGAACTGGGAGTGAGTCCCTTGACCAGCAACGGCACCCCTCACAGTATTATGACTGGGAAAGAGAATGCATTACCCCCTTTTTACCATGCACATTTTTCTTTCCGTAGTACACGCAGGTTTCAGTGCTATAATGCTTTCTTGCACTTGGTTATGTTACTACTTTTGTTAACTTTTTTCCGTGATCTGTTAGGCTTTATGTAATTTTAACATAATTATTATTATTTTGATTTTATGGGAGAAGATAGTAAAAAAAATTGTTTTTCACATCTATTTATATTTTTAACAGTAAGGCTAAGTTCACACAGCATAATTGCGGGGCATAATTACGCCCCGCAACAACGCCGTGGGCCCATAGACGTGCATTGCTCATGGTGCGTAAACGCCGTGAATAATTGACATGTCACTTATCTCCCCCCGCGGCTTATTGCACGAGCGGGGAGAGGAGGCGTAATCCATAGTTCTCTATGAGAACTGTGGATTACCGTAATGACTGGGGTGGATTTTGCTCGTATTTGAGCGCAGTACGGCATGAAATATGGACTGAAATGCACCCAAAGTTTGACCCCGCAATTACGCAATTAAACCGTGTGTATGGGGGCGGGGTACCGTCAGCCCACCGGTCCCAGAGACATGCATTATTCTCGGCCCGTATACGCCGTTAATAATTGACATGTCACTTCTCTCTCCGATCGGCATATTGTCCGAGCGGGGAAAGGAGACGTAATCCATAGTTCTCTATGACAACTGTGGATTACCGTAATGACTGGGACGTATTTCAGCCCGTAATTCGCACAGTACGGCATGAATTACGGGCTGAAATATGTCCCAGAATAAGCCGTGTGAACATAGCCTAAAAGTGTAGAACTAAACTGTCATGGTCCAAATGTTTAAAATCAGCAGGCAGTCGGCAAGTCATTAAGGTTATACCAGTTTCATTAATTAGCGCTAAAAATGTAGGCAAAATAAATAAAGACTATTACCAAATACATTGCTGTTCTAATTTTGCTTCTCTTCAGATTTATGAGCAGTTCTTATCTCCTGTTTTTGCACACAATTCTCCCTAGTTATTGGCCACCTCACTGTCTGCTCTCATTGCTCCATCAGTGAGGTCACTCCCTGCTGTGAATCTTGTCTGTAAGACCGAGAGCTTACTGAATAACTTAATACTGAATACTTACTGAAAAACTTAGACCTTTCAGAACTCTGTAGACTTGTACCCTGCTACTTGCAAACCTCCAGCAGTCACTGTATATCCTGTTTAAAATCTCTGTTGCAGGTATCTGTTGGGTTCATTTTTTTACAGTGTCCCTACAGATGCTACACCAGAATTGCAAGAAATTTAGGTCAGAAAAAAACTATTTTGTGCATTTTTCCAACATATTTTTTCTATTGACGATTGCCCCTGTAGCTGATATATGAGTCCTAGTTACAGAGGGAATACAGCCCCCAGCACTGACTGCACAGTTGATCTGGATCTGACAGACAGCTGTTCCTTCCTGCAATTTCACTTTATCGGTGCCCCACATGCTCCACTCCTCCCTAACATATAGATTGCTGCCTCAGCCCCTTCCTCTCTACATACAGTCTACTGCACATATCTAACATAAACACTGCTGCTGTGGCCCTTTAATGACTTCCTTGCTGCTTCCCTAACAAAAATCAGTCCTACCCCCTGTTCCCCCTTCATATGTGGGATAGTGGAACAGCCGCATTGTATTTACTCTGTAAAATCATATGTGTGACTTATTATTGTAAAGCATTCTGTTGTATTCTGGTGTTTGGCCACAAGATGCCACTGTCTCGGGAAACTGGTGTATGCAAATGATAGACATGTGACTAGAGACATGTGACTGGAGGCATGAGGCAGCGGCCATTTTCTTGGAAAAGAACAAGAAAGACAAAGAGAAAGCAGGAGGGAACAGATGCTGGCTGAAGAATGACTGGGCTCTGTTTGGGCTCAAAAAGTGTGAGAACCCCCAGAGAGAGAGGAATGTAACTGTGAGCATTGAAGCTGTTGTCAAAGAAAGACCCACAAAGGAAAGGACCCTCTGCAGAGACTGAGAGGAGCGACTACATCTTGGACAGCAGGGAACATCACCTCAGAGCAGCAACTGCCGGCCATCGAAAAGGTATACCAGGGTCAAAGAAAGCGTGCACGCTAACAAAACTAGGACTGTGTGCAGGCCTGTTAGTCTAGTTAGGACAGATTTGGTTTAAGCCATAAATGTTTATCCAACTACGCCTCCTGGTTTGGGACATTGGATGGGGCTTGCTATAGCACTGTTATTTAGGCAACCGGTTCGCATGTGAGAGGATCTGTTTTATATGTATATGTAAGCTTCTGTGCCACACCGCCGCGTGCTTTTGAACTGCGCCACACACGATTGTTCCTGTCCTTGCATGGTATTAAAAGGTAGCGGGGGTTCGGCCTTTCTGAACCCCATGAGTAGGTAAACTGATCGTGCATCCAGAGGACACACTCTCGGCAGCGCGCTGTGTGGCACAGGGGCCTTGGTTACTACTTTGTACATGTGTGTTTGGGGATTTGTTCACAATGCTTTTCTGAAAAGTTCAGTAAACTATGGGTTGTTGAACTGGTGTTGGAGTCGTTTTCTTCGTCCGTAACTTCGCTGTATTCCGGGAATCCTACCTCGGTGCTCGGCTTACACATACACTGCTCTTTCTTCTCCTCCTCTGTGGTGTTGTGCAGTGTGTAGTGCCCAGAACAAGGGTACTTTGGACTATCGATATTCACTCTGTTGCTACTTTGCAAAGCCATCAACACCTTACGATCTTGGGCTATGTCTCCACTGCACAGAAAAAAATGTTTTGTTTTATCAAAACAGTGAAAAAACTACTGAAAAGATGTCCCATAGACTTCTATAGTAAAAACTTCCTTTTGTCTCCACAGAATGTCTTTTTTCTGCTCGTTTTATTTGCTGGTCGTTTTTTGGAACATGTTGCAAAGCAAAAACTGAGCAGGGCAGAAAATTTACTATTGGAATCTATGTAAGGTGCCCGACGTTTTTTGCTGCTTTTTTGCAGACATAAATAGCAAATCTATTGCTATGCATCTCTGAAAAAAGCGCCAAAAAACGCAGCAAAAACATGAAAAAACTGCGCCAAAAAACAGCCGTTTTTTTTTCAACAGCTCTTGACAGACAGTGGACAAAAAATTCAGTTTATGAACGTTTTTAGGACTCAGTTTTCACGTTGGTTTTTGTCCACTGTCGCGTAGACTTAGCCTTAGTAGCAAATTTTATACTGTTATGTACTTCTTTACTGTATAAAAGGTCCTCAGGTGTTCTGCAGATACAGACCAGTAGTTAGAAGAAGATACTCTGTCAGACATCATGTGTGACCAGATGAAGATTATGAAGATACCAAGCCACCTAACCAGGATCACCAACCCTTTTACCAGGAAGCCAGCCAGATGGCTGAGCCACAGACCGTGGGACACCAGTGCTTCAGCCAACATATAAGACTTCTGAGAGAGAAAAGGACAGCTGACCCAAGCCTTTCCTCAGCACATAGCCTTTGTTTATCATAGAAGAGACTAGAGAAGCCACTCAGTATCTTTCCTGTATTAAGTTGCACTTGAGTTCCTACATTAAAAACTGTACAGTGGTTTACTGCAGACCCCTGAATCTCTGGACTTATCCCTATTGGGGTACACCATGCCTTGTCAACCTTTCAAGAGAGCAGTAACACATGGTAACACCTAGATGGTGTCCAGGGAATACAGCATAGAGTTCAGGCCAACTCAAACCCGAGAAACACTGCAATTTGGTATCATGAACAGGATCTGGTCCGGTTCACAGTGGGTCACAGTGGGACCAGCCACATCAGAGCATCTGCAAATGTAATTGTTCCCTTTGTGGAGTTTGCTGAAAAGAACTGTCTGTGTTAGAGAAACTGTACCATGCAATACTAGGTAGAGAAGTGGAGAACTGTAGTTATGCCTTGTAGTGCTACTTCACTTTACCATCATGTCATTGGAGAGAGACTGTGAGATGCCTGCTAAAATATCTAGCACTACCACAAACATACTCCTATTAGTATCATACCACCATGGTTCCCAAAATATGGAGAGCCTTCAGGTCTCAAAGACAAATGCATTCAATTTGCAAGATGACTCCCCTTAATGATGAACTGAAAGTTGCTATGTTGATTGGTCCTTTAGAGGGAGCAGCCCTCAGGGAGGTTAAGCCATGGCTTAGCTCTGAAAAACGTACTGCTGACTGAATCTTAGACAAGCTTACCAGCATGGTTGACACTCGCACATCTTCAGAGTTAAAATATGTATCTTTGGTCGCAAACAGAAAATGGGTGAAAGTTTGAGAGATTTTGCTTTGAGCCTTCAGGAAACTTTGCATGGTACACAGCATCTGGGACCATCTAAGGTAGTTAACCCAGACTAGACTCTGAAATAGCAGTTTGTAGAAGGTGCCAGACTAGATGCTGTAAAACCACAGTTGATAGATCTTGCTTTACAATACCCTGATATGCCATTTCTCGACTTTAAAGAACTTGCTGTAAAGGTATTGGGTGCTGATCCAGACCCATGTTAATCTTTTGCTATTGTGTCTGAACAAAAATGTTATTCTTAAGAGTCAAAAGTTAAGAAAAATGATGATAACATTGAAGTTGATTTGTAAGAATTGGTGTTTCAGATTGCCTAAAATGTGGAGATACTGCAAAAAGAGGTAAAAGGTATGAAACAAGCCCACCAGCCTGATAGAGGTATCCTAGAGGTAGAAGAAGATATGGTCCTAATGGTAACCCTAGAAAAAAATCAATGATTACAGACATAATGATGCTCATGGTAGGCCTATATCCAATGGAGCAACCTACGGGTGGATAGGTCCAAATTTTGCTGCATATATTGGCAAATGTCCTATCATTACTGTCCAAAATAATAGTGTACCTGCTTTGTGTTAGTGCACACTGGGTCACAAGTGACCACAATGCAACTACCATTCTATCAGCAGCATTGGGAGCTAGACCAGCTCATCCGTTCTACTCAGAATAAGATAACTGTGATTGCCAGTAATGACCAGCCCATAGCGTCCAAGGGTTACTGGGACCCCACTGTAACAAATGGCAATATTGACTTAAAGCATTAAGGGTACATGTATGAAAACTGTCTTGGTCTAAGACTTTTCTTGTTGCCCATAGCAACCAATCAGAGCCCCATTTGCATTTCATATAGTGCTCTAAAAAATGAAAGGGGCACTTTGAATTGTTGCTATGGGCAACAAAGAAAATCTTAGACCTAGGCAGTTTTCATACATGTGGCCCTAAGTGTTATCAGTTGTGCATCTGTATGATGAGGGTTTTCCCTCAGTAGTATTGGGGATGAATAGAAAAGAAAAATAGTTCTTGCCTGCAGGCCATAGTTTAGTTAGTGCAAAGTAGAAGATCCACCAAAAATTAGAGAGTCTAGGTTGATTGAAAAAAAGAGCTTTATTCACAATATGGACTCAAAGATACGTACAGAATGTGCAAAATAAGTAAAGAGTGGGATGGGGAAGAGAAACAAGTCTGTTCTAATGGAAATTCTACAGCGGTGGGCTGTCTGGTACTCTGCCTTGACCTGTATAGGTGCTAACCACTGTATTTTTTTAGACAAAAAAGGTCTGTTTCTCCTTAGTCTGTTATCCGTATTATGGAGATGAGATGCAGAGTTCCAATGATGGCCCTTTTTTAAAACATAGAGTACCGTGCTAAACCTTGGCTTGTAAGGCAAAGGGTCCATGATGAGATGGTATCACGAATTATGAGAATCTCTATACAATCTTAGTGGTTCTCAGCTTGGAGTGTCCTCTATGGCGACCAGTGTAGAGAGGTATAGTAGCCATACACAATGTTTTGGTTTGCCAGAACCTTTATCAGGTGTAAATGCTTAGGTATAAACTAGAATTACTTGACTTGGTTTGGACAGTGTAGCAGAGCGACCTCAGGTGGTCACATGTTTCTGCCACTAGGTGTCTTGCAGCAGGAGACCTGCAAGATATGTGCCACCATTGTGCTGGTCCTTGGTGGGGACAAAACAGCAGATTGGATCAGTGATTCTATGTTACTGACACTTGCAGCAGCTTCTAGAATAGCTGCTCTGTGACTAAGTATGGGCTGGCTTTTCTGGAATGGCTGTAATGTCAGATGGAAGACTGTTCCCAGATTCCAGGCCAAATTTTGACAGGTCTCTAAAGACCTTAAAAGCCTCTTACTCCAGATACCAGCCGTGTGTGGTTGGCTGTCTGAAGTAAGGAGCAACACTGAGCCAAGGAGACTCTTACACCATAAGGCTTGAGGGATGCTTGGAAAAGGCGTACGTGACCGTACAGTCTTTGTGGGGATGGGCGATTGGTCCAGACAATGGTAGAGATGGAAACTACATGTGTAGCTAGTGGCCAGATGGCCGAGGTTTAGGAAATTTAGGAAATACTTGACTGCTACAGAATTTGTGGCCTACAGTTATAACAACCCATTGGTTCATCTTACCACTTCACGTTTAGGAGCCATAGAACAGTGTTGGGTCTCTAGACTGGCAATTATAAATATACTACTTAATACAATACTGGCAAGTGTAATGCTAATGTAGATGCCCACTCAAGACTTCAGGTATACCAGCCTGAAGACTACTGGAAGGATGTTGAAATGCCAGTTTTTTCGCCTTTGGTCTCAAACTGAACCGCATCACTGCCCAAGGGAATAGACAATAAGTACCTGCTCACCTACAAGCAGCTAGAATGGATTGGATCCAATTTCAATGTGAAACAAGAACTAAAGACTGCACTACAGACTGGTAAGAACCTTACACTGCAACAAAGAGAAACTGAGTTACTCAAACTGGAGTATCACAGTCTACGCCATGGTCCGTGGTCCGGACCGTGGACGTGCCTCTGCTCTGGCCCCTTCCGCGGACCTGCCTGTCAGAATTTACCCACCTATATATGCACCTGCTCCGGTCCTCTATCCTACATGAATCCAGTTCATGAACATACTCTCCATGAGTCTGGATAGATGAGATTTAAAGAGACAGTACAATAATTACCTGGTAAAAGACCTTTAATCACCTGGGACTCAAGGAAGTTCCTGCCTGTGCTCTGGGTCAGTTTGTGGATGTTCCCACATTAATCCTGACCTTTTCTTGCTGTCTGTTACCTATACCTGTGCCTGCATTTACTGACATCCGGATACCAGTGTTCTTGTGCTGCTGTTACCTGCCGTTACACCGGTCTGCTACTTGTACTGCTGTTACCTGCTGCTATGCCATTTTCCTACCTGCTTGGGACTCTGTTAGTACCTATGGTAGAACCTGCCTGTGTCCTGTCACCTCTGTCTGTTCCTGCTGTCCTCTGTCTGGCACTTCGGCTCACACTACGAGTAGCCATGCTAAGGGTAGCAACCTGCCTTGCAGCGGGATCTGTTGAAGATCCTGGAATGATCTGCATCTACATCATCACTCGTGATGACTCAGAGGATCCACATACCGACTTCCACTATTACAGTACAAACTGACCATGGATCCCGCCGAGGCACCCCATCCTGACATCCAGCAAATCGCAGCCATTGCATCCCATCATGGCGTCCATCTTGAGCAACTTTTTCAGATGGTTCAGTCCTTTATCACACGTCTCGCTGTAGCTACATCTGAACCTGCACCAGTAGTAGCACCACCTCCCATTGCCATTGCCATTTCCAGCCTGCATCTGCCTCTGTCTTCCCATTATCACGGTGATCCTAAGATCTGTCATGGGTTTCTCAATCAGTGCACCATCTATTTTGAGGTCCTGGCACTTCAGTCCCAATCTGATTGAGCCAAAGTGGCTTTCATCATCAGCCTGCTCTCTGAAGAAGCCTTTGCCTGGGCCTCATCCCTCTAAGAGCAAGGGAACCCACTGATAGTGGATCTTCAGGAATTCTTGAGCGCCTTCATAAAGTCTTTGAAAAGCCTGGGCGCAATACCTCTGCTACATCTTCTTTGCTCTGCTTCAGACAAGGCAATTCCACGGTGGACCAATACGCCATTGAGTTCCGCATATTGGCCTCTGAGCTTGCCTGGAATAATAAAACCTGGTGGCAGCCTTCTGGGAGGTCTTTGCTGGATTAATAAAGGAAGAGCTGGTTGGTCATGACCTACAATCTACCCTGAATTACCTCATCGCTCTAGCTACCAGAATCAACATCCGTTTTTCAGAGAGAGTGATAGAGCTTCACCAGCAGGCAATGTCCCACCAGCCTCAAAGTCTTCCTGGCCTTGCAGCTATCTTTCCATGTCTCCCTTACCCATCACCCGCATTTCCTCAAGATGAACCTATGCAGGTGGACAGTGTTCATAGAATGCGAGAGGAACGTACTCACAGGCACAGTTTGAACTTGTGCTTGTACTGTGGCAGTGCTGAGTACTTCGTGAATAACTGCCATGTCCACTCGACAGCGTCCGGAGACCCCCGTGTCTAGGTCTCATGGGTAAGACAATCCTGGGTGAAGACATCTCTGTTCCTCGCTTGACCACACCGGTCACTCTCAGTTCTTCATCGGGCTTCACGTTTCAAATCTCTGCTATTCTGGACTCTTGTTCCAATGGGAACTTCATCCATCCGTCTCTGGTTTCTAAGTATCACCTCTCTCCCTGCCAACCACCTCTGTTCCTGCTGTGGTCCCCCAGAGTCAAGAAAGCAGGCCATTTTTCGTTTCTGTTATTTTCTGGAAGAATTCAGCAGGCGTTGAAAAAGAGGGGTTTTAAAGGGGAGGGTACTGTCATGTTCCACGCCACGTCGCCTGATCCGGACTGTGGATGTGCTTATGCCTCTGCTCTGGCCACTGCTGTAAACCTGCCTCTCAGCATTTACTCACCATTCCACGCTCCTGCTCTGGTCCACCCTGATGCTGGTATCCTCTGCACTCACGTGCCCTCCCTAGGGTGCGCACATTGGCTCGCTGATATTTGAAGATACAGTACACTAATTAACTGGCCAATGATCTTTCATCACCTGGGACTTAAGGAACTTCACGCCTGCGCTGTGGATCAGTTTGTTGATGTTCCCACATTGATCCTAACTTTTGCTTGCTGTCCTTTACCTGTACCTGTTTCCTGCTTTTACTGACCTCCTGGTTCCAGTGTTGCTGTACTGCAGTTTCCTGCTGTTATGCCAGTCTGTTAACTGTTCTGCTATTACCTGCCACTACACCAGTCTGCTACCTGCTTGGGACACTTCTATTACCTATGTTTGCAAATTCCGTCTACATCATGAGCACACTGGTAAGCTCTCGGCTGCAGTTTTTGTGCACACCACAGGTCTTGCTGGGACCTGTGGTCCACCAAGCAACATCACTGCCATACTTCCTATTTACTGACATGCTATTCTAAAGACTTTTCTTTTGTTTCTAGCCTATCTATAACCTTTATATATGTTAGGCACATTACAAATGCGCCTGTTTCGTAATGCGCCTAACACATAGGCGTCGTGCGTCGAACTTTAGACTCCATTTAAAATTGCATAAAAACCACATTTTGATACATTCAGGTGCATTATACACAGAAAACTAGACTCGATAATTCGCTTCCTTCATACATGTCTCCCTAAGTGTTCTATTAATGATTTATACTCTGTGGTTTGGAATGGCCTTTATATAAAAATGTCTTCATAGGAGATGTACTAATTAAACCACAAATACCGTATATACTCAAGTATAAGCTGAGTTTTTCAGCACAAAAAATGTGCTGAAAAATCCCTCCTTGGCTTATACTCGAGTCACTGTCGGCGCTCGGGCGCTGCGATGGCCCGGGCGCCGGCAGGGACACTTCTTGCTATATGTGACTCCTCTGGGAGTGCATATAGCAGAATCCTGAGCACAGCCGACAGCGATGGGCACTGCCGTGGCCCGTCGCTGTCGGCGTTCTCTTCCCCTATATGTGACTCCTCCGGAGCGCATAGAGGGGAAGATACCACTGCTGGGCAGAGAGCGAGCGCTCCCTGCTCCGCAGTGGACTCCGGACAGGCGCAAGCAGACTCGCGGCCGTCCGGAGTTTCCGGAACAGGCAGCGTGTGTCATCACGCTGCGTGCGTGGCCTGATGACATCACTTGCTTGTGCCCCAAGACGGAGGAGAGCGGGAGGCCAGACAGCGAGGAGGCGGAGCAGCGAGGGAGTCAGGTAAGTGTTTGTTTGTTTTTTTATTACCTGCCTATACCAGCCTATACCCAGCCTATACCAGCCTATACCTGCCTATACCCAGCCTATACCTGCCTATACTCTACCTATTAGAACATATACCTGCCTATACCAGCCTATTAGAACATATACCGGTCTATACCCAGCCTATACCAGCCGAAACCCAGCCTATACCTGCCTATACCCAGCCTATACCAGCCTATACCCAGCCTATACCTGCCTATACCAGCCAATAACCTACCTATTAGAACATATGCCTGCCTATAACCTGTCTATTAGAACATATACCAGCCTATACCCAGCCTATACCCAGCCTATACCTGCCTATACCCAGCCTATACCAGTCTATACAAGCCTATACCCAGCCTATACCCAGCCTATACCTGCCTATACCCAGCCTATACCTGCCTATACCCTACCTATTAGAACATATACCTGCCTATAACCTGCCTATTAGAACATATACCTGCCTATACCTGCCTAAACCCAGCCTATACC
This sequence comes from Phyllomedusa bahiana, assembly GCA_025379985.1. Lineage (NCBI taxonomy): Eukaryota > Metazoa > Chordata > Amphibia > Anura > Hylidae > Phyllomedusa > Phyllomedusa bahiana. The sequence goes on along the minus strand of JAODAL010039576.1, from coordinate 21,291 downwards.
CTACCTATTAGAACATATACCTGCCTATAACCTGCCTATTAGAACATATATCTGCCTCTAACCTGCCTATTAACTGCCTATACCCTGCCTATTCCTGCCTATAAGGACATATAACTGCCTATGGGGGACATAAACCTGCCTACAACTGCCTATGGGGGACATAAAATGAGTTCCTCTATTAACCACTTAGCGTTTGGACATTCAGGAATGTCCAGGACATCTTGCAGGGTCATAAGCAGAGCCTGCAAGATCAGCACATGATGTCAGCTGTATATTATAGCTGACTACCTGCACTGCCGACTACATTCTGCACGTAGCCGAGAGACATAGGGAGAGGACTCCATCTGTGGTCATCAGGTCGCCAGCAGTGTGATCGCTGGTGCCGATGGCTTTCCTGACAACCCGGAAGCCTAACAAAGGGCTGTCTGTGACATCACCACCATGGTGACTGACAGTTGCCATGGTGATAACAGCTCACTCACATATAACAGTAGTATAATGTTGTACCGTGTTAGCCATAGAAAGTAGTAGAAGAGTGAAGAAATCAGGCGATACCTTTTTCAGGCTGAGTATATTTGATGGTGAGCTTTCAAGAGAACTAGCTCCCTTCTTCAGACAAGTTGTTATACAAGAAATTGAAAATTTACAGACTTTTTATACACAAAAGACATGGACCTTCAAAGGATCTTAGAATTCTTAAAAATAACAAAATGCAATAAGCAGAGAAGTCATTTACAACAGGTCAAGACATCAACTATCTGGAAACTTGTGAGGCATGACGGTGGGGGACAGTAAATCTGCGTCTTATCTCGCAGCCATTAGGTGTAATTTGTGGCCATCACAGTTCACACATAGTTTGACATAAAGCTGGCATGAATATTTAGCCCATTTTGCAGAGTCTGAAATGTTTGCATTAATTTAAATTCCCACTCCTTTCTCTCCCTCTGCGTCTTAAAGTGTCCCATTAAAACCATAATTTTCAGATCTTCAATACAATGGTCATCTCTGGAGAAGTGTTGTGTTGAAGGTCCATGTCTTTTGTGTATAAAAAGTCTGTAAATTTTCAATTTCTTGTATAACAACTTGTCTGAAGAAGGGAGCTAGTTCTCTTGAAAGCTCACCATCAAATATACTCAGCCTGAAAAAGGTATCGCCTGATTTCTTCACATATAACAGTACAGACATGTCATGTTATGTGTGGTAACAGTCATCTACAGACTGCTGAAGTCAAATCCCCTATGAGGACAAGTGTAAATACTGTGGAAATTTTAAAAAGGGAAAAAAAATTAAAACAAACACAAATAAGTAAAAACACCTCATAAAAAAAGTTTACCTATTTGGTATCATCACATACATAATGACATAGCCTATAACTCTGTCATGTTATTTAACCTGCACAGTGGATGTCATAAAAATAAAAAATAAAACAATGGCAGAATTGCGATTTTTGTTCTTCCTGCTGCACATAATATAGAATAAAAAGCGGTAAAAAAATTGTATAAATCCCTAAGTGGTACCAATGAAAATGGCAATTTATCCTGCATAAAAAATACAATAAAAACACTTTTCAGTAGAAAATCTGTGCTGTAGTCTACACAGTATGGATTTTTTACTGAGGGTTTCCTAAACCTAAAATCTGTGGAAACGTAAAATAAAAAATAAAAAAACATTAGCAGAATTGCTGTATTTTCTTCATCCTGAAAAAACAGATTAAATGGAGATCAAAAAGTCATGTCCCCTCAAAAATGATACCGATTAAAATGTGAACTTATCTTGCATAAAAAAAGACCATACACAGCTCCATACATAGAAAAATATAAAAAAAAGTAATGGCTCCCAGATTGTAGTGATGCAATAAACGGGTTTTCTTTTTGATTTCAAAATGTTTTGTTGTGTATAAGCAGTAAAACATAAAAAAGTATAAATTTAGTATTGTAATCGACTTCCTGAGTAAAGTTATCATGTCACTTATACCACACTGTGACCACTGTAAAAAACAAAAATAAAATACACCCCCAGGATTACTGTATCTTGTGCATCCTGCCCCCCAAAAAACCTTGCTAAAAACCCTGATAAAAACCGATCAAAGTGTTCCATGGACCACATAGTGTTACCAATAAAAACATCTCATTCCACAAAAAAAACAGACTCTTATAAAAACCTTATGGATATCAGAATAGGATGACATAAAAACACAATTTTTTATGTATTCATGTAATAAAACATAAAAAACTGTATAAAATTGATGTAATTGTACCAACCCGCGGAGTAAAGTAATCACATCATTTATATCGCGCGGCGGACGCTGTGAAAATAAAACCTGAAAAACAATTTCGGAATCACTGTTTTTTTTCCCATGTTTATTGCCCAATGCTAAAAAAACTGTGAAACACCTGTGGGCCCAAAATGCACAATTTCCAAATAGTTGTGTTTCCTGAGTGGTGTTGAATCCAAAATGGGTGACTGTATTCCAAAAGTCAATTAGCACTCCCTCCCTTGTACGCCCTGCCATGTCCCCAAACAGCAGTTTATACCCACATATAAGGTATTGCCGAACTTAGAAGAAATTGAATAATACATTTCGGGGTATTTTTTTCCAGGATTCATTGTAAACTGAAACATTTCAGCTAAAACTGCAGATTGTTGGAAAAAAAATGTAAAAAATTATTTTCCACTAATAGAGAGAACCAATGCAAGGTAACGCGCCTCAGGGTCGGCCGTACAACTAATAACCTGATGGGCCAGAGAGCGATGAATGGCTATGGCCACTCCCCTGGACCTGGACTCAGAAAAGTTGGCAAAATGCCAAGATGTGTAGTGCCTATTCTTAATATTTGGGGCATGGCCTACCTTAAAGTGGGTTTCCTGCAGACACACGATTTGAGCTTTAGAGCGATGAAAATGGTGGAGGACCTGCGCCCGCTTTTCAGGGGTGTTCAAGCCCTTTGCATTAAATGAAGCGATGCGTAGATCCATCCTCCAGGAAGTCTAGGGGGGGCGCGCCCACGATACCGCTCCAGGCCCCGACCCTTTCACAGGTGCGATCTAAAAAGCAAAGAGGCGAAGGACACAAAAAGCGAGGAAAAAGAAAAAGAGAAAAAAAAAAAAAAAGGGGGGGGGGGAGAGGGAAAGGAACAAAGACACTCACAACCAGTCACCCCACACTCACAGACACACACTAAACACAGACAGGTAACCAAAAAGCAGAGAACAAGACCCTGCGCACTAGCTCAGAAAACAAAATACAAAGACAAGGATCCTGTTGAAGGAACCAAACCTAGAACAGGATTTCCACCTACTGGGGGAAAGTGGAAGTACACGGCTACATGGAGGAGACTCCTCGTTACCATTGAAAAAATATGAAAAATAATAACCGGCCCTCAGAACAGAGGAAAGAAAAAAGGGGAGGGGAAGAACCCCTACCATTGCTACCAGGATAGGCATAAGCAATGGTGTAGGGAGAGAAGCAGCTCCCTAGCAAGGTGGGTTCAGGCGCTTCTGAAATCGGGCTGCCTACAAAAATATTAGAGTAATGGTAACCAGCAGTGCCCAGCGAAGACCCCCAAACCAGGCTATTCTTAAGGCACCTGAATTGACCCAAAGTTGGGCCCATAGTGATCAATCACAAAGGCGCTAATCGCCCAAGTTCAAGGCGAGTTCAACGAAGAGGGGCGTCGCTGTTCCCGATCCCGAGCGACCGTAGGCCGTTGTAGCCCCTCTCCACGGCTCCGAGATGAGGCAGAGCCAGAGTCCGGGGCCACGGATACCAGCTGAAGACGTCTTTTCCGCTGAGCAGGTCCAGATGAAAGAGATGAGAGGGTCGGCCAGTCCGGGAAAGATAAGTCCTTGATATGGAGAGACTGCAGGACAGACGGGATATCTTCCGCTGATCTGATGATGAGAACCTGCTTGTCTGCACGGATATGCAGGGCAAATGGATACCCCCAGTGGAATGGGATATTTTTTCTTCTGAGAATGTCCAGGAGAGGATTCAAGAACGCTCTCTGGGCTAAGGTGAGCCGAGACAAATCCTGCAGGATTCTGATGGTGGAACCTTGGTGAGACAGTGACTTGCGCCTCCTGGCCTCATAGAGAATATCTTCCTTCATACCAAAGAAATGGACCCGGCAAATAACATCACGTGGCCTAGAGTCATCAGGATTAGGCGCTCTAAGAGCTCTGTGCACTCTATCCAGTTCAATATGAGCCGTAGGTGGACGACCCAGGAGGTCATTGAAGATGGCGGTGACCACCGGAAACAAATCTGCGTTGGGAACAGATTCAGGAAGGCCCCTAATACGTAAATTATTACGCCTGCTATGGTTCTCAATGTCGTCCAGATGTTGCTGCAGGGCGTGAATTTGAGCAGTATGCTGTGTGACTTCAGCGGACACAGACGTGAGGGTAGCGGTGGTGCGGGTCTGCGCCTGATCCATGACCTCAACCTTAGAATGAAGAGAAGATAGTTCCATACGGAATTGCGCAGACTCTCGTCGGAATTCGTCAAGCAGTTGGGTGGTCATAGAGGAAATATCCGCCAGCGATGGGAGTGGCTGCAGTAGTTGTTTCAAAGCTGCCAGAGTCACTGGTTTATTATCATCCACAGGATCCAGCACATCAGAGATAGGAGAAGACACACACAGCTGTGCAGGGTGATGGTGTGACTCACTGAAAATTGGTGGGGTGTCTCTGAGACTGTCAGGCAATTGAGAGTGAGAAGGCGCCATGCGATGCTCATTTACTCCCCCGCAAGGCGTAGGTAGTAGGTCTTGCACTTGTAAAGCCTGGGCACACAGCCTATCAGCGGATGGGGAGGCCCCTTTATGTGCAGGGGATAGCTCCCAGGGTGAACCAGAGGACCAGGAGGGGGAACCCTCCCTAGGTGGTGGTGGGCCTCCGGAGCGGCTGAGAAGAGGAGGCTGCGGCCTCACAGGGCCAGTAACATAGTCCAGTGGGGCTGGGTCTCGGCGCTGTGGGAGGGGGGCACACATAGGACTTGTATTGGGAGGTGAATAACACTGTCCCATGTAATGTAGGGCCCCCACAGAGGGGTGACCCCCTTGAGGCTGCTGCTGCATTGTGTTCCACAGTGCTGGTGTGTAAGGGGCAGGCACTTGGGTCCCAGCAACTCCTGGGCCCTTATAGACAGGCTGGGGCACGGGAGACACAGGAGCAGCTGATAGAGAGAGCTGCAGGTGGTGGGGAATCCCCTGTGAGGGAGCCGGCGCCGCCGCCTGCGCTCCTACTGCCGCGGCTGCAGGCTGTAACTCACTGTCAGCGTGGCCCGTGCCGGGACCGGAGCTCCTTCCTGAGGGCACCGACGGCGTGTGCAGCTGCGGGCTCGAGGTCCTCCCCGCCGGCGGTAAGTCAGAGTCCTGCGCAATCCCCTGAGGTAGTGGGGACAGTGAGGAAGACCGGGCGCTGCTTGCAGGAGTGGAGCCATGCCGGGATCCATGCGTGGAGGTCGCGCTGCGGCGCCCATCTTGGGGGATCACAGGCCCGAGCGCCGGCAGTGATCTAGCGGCCTTAAGCGGGGCAAAGAACCCCTCAATGTCCCCTTGAACGGCCCCGGATCGCAGGGTGGTCCCAGGCTTTTGTTTTTTGTTCGGCTTGCCCATCTTATATGCCAAATGTCGCCGGTATTGGAAGCAGGAAACGAGGAGCTCAGAAACCAGCGTCCTCACACGGCCATCTCCTAGCCACGCCCCCCCTAAATCTTTTTCTTATTACTGTGTTTAGCATATTACCCTTTTATTTTTATCATCCCTAGCATGTGACGTATAGGTACATTGTGCAGGATCACAAGCAGAGCCCACACAATCTTCTTGATGTGCCTATACGTCAATTTGTGAGAACTCCTTCCTGATCATGAAGTATGGGTACGTCACATGCTGGTAAGGGGTTAAAAAATTACCAGCTTTAAGTGCAGTTGCACTGAACCAGTGAATTCCAAACTTCCTGCTGTGTGTGCTGCATAATTACTAAATATAGGAAAAAATGTATTACATTTCTTTATATTATCTTTTCTTATTCAAAAGCTATAGATACCTCGATTTTAACATGTCCGTGATTACCTTAAATAAAAAGTATATCTTCATTCTGACATTTTTAGACTACCTGATATTCAGTTTGCAGCCTGCTCCTAGTTTCAGACTTTTCTCATGTAGTTGTGTCCTCCCAATAATACTTACTGGATGTGAAATGTGTGTGTGAATTCTACAATTTGTCATGGCTGCTCTACTATCGCTCTTCATTTGTACACAGCCTAAGTGATTCTATTCCTGCAAACTGCCCTGTATGTCCCTTCCTCTTTTAAAACAACACATGTGCTCTGTCTTTGCTGAGATCTGATGTAGCTGAAGTTAGGGAAGAGCAAAAAGAGCTTTGACAGCAAGAGCTATACTTTTATAGATTTGTCAAGAGATTCAGCAGCACCAACAGCTACATGAAAGGCTGGTACAAACTCCAAAGCAGAATGGTGTGAATATGTACGTCAAGACTATTTAGGAAGTTTTTTTTTAGTTTTTTTTATTAAGGAAGCAAATGAAAAAACATGAGTGCAAAGTTGTTCATATCTTTTAAGCTTTAGTTTTTTTTACAGTAACTAAAGTGGTTTTAGTTATGTTTACAGTGAGATATAAAATAATCCGATATAACATGTTGCGCCCTCTTTGTTTTCAATGGTGACAAATAATTTAAAGGTCTGTGTTCACAGTTTGCATATTGATTGCAGAACGAATACTTTGAGCAGTAGGACATTGCTTGTAATTCACCTGATCTACCCAGGCTTCCCGATAGGGCATGGTCACGGGTGGTAGTGTGTTGTCATGAGGCTGTTGTACCTTCTTGCACATATTTAACAGTGTCTTTAGTTCTAGTCTGAAACTGTCATTCAGCCAACAGTAGATAAATGGGTTATAGCATGTGCTGCTCATTGCAAACCAGTGCAGTGCAAAATAAAGGGCATTTTTTGTCTTGATGCCCAAGCTTGAAATAAGGACCACATAACAATTGAGAGGAAACCAACAGACTGCAAAAACAACCACAACCAAAACCAACATTTTAATGCTCTTCTTCTTGTTTTTCCGATGTGTGATGTATTGCTCTGTGGTAATGTCCCCAATTGCATTTCGCATCCACAACTTCTTCGCCAGTCGACTGTATGCTATTGTGATGATAAGCAAGGGTAACAAGTAAAGGAGCACAAAAGTAGAAAGATCCAGGTACTTCCAGAAGAGGTCTGAAGGCTCAGGAAAATCAGGAATACATAAACTTCTTATTGTAGTTTGTCTAGGGAAATAAACATAAATATAAGTTTTTATGCTGTACCATATAAGCATCAGGGTACATTTGAGAAACAAAAATGGATGAGCACCAGTCAAGATAGACATAAAATCCAAATGTATTGAGGAATGCAGGTAAAAAGCCACAATGTAGCCACAATCCACAGCATGTGCAAAAAAAGGAGATGATCAGAGGGGTGACCAGCTGACGCGTTTCGGACCCGTGTGGCCCTTAGTCTAAGCTGCAATCAAATGTTGCCGCTACCCTCTTATAGAGTGTGCTAAAAACCTAATACACAAAAATGATTACAAAACGAATTACACCAGGTAGAACTTACCTAGAGGCGCGCGCTTCTCCGCATAGTTCCGCTGATCCTTACCGGAAACCGGAAACGCAAGCACTGAGCCTGCGTTCCAAATCCCGGAAGTGATGAATATCCAGAGAAAAACAAGAAGCCAGAGATGCGCTCCAAGTCCCGGAAATGACATAATGACAGATGCAAATGCATGGAAAGGAACTAGACCGAAAACTAAGAACGCAGAGTGTGAACTCTGCGCTCCAAGTGACGGGAATGACGGAATGGCAACTCCAAAATGAACATAGCGGGTTGCTACGGAGAAGCGCGGACCCTATATGTGGAGAACTATAAGTGGAGCCAATGGCTAGTCAAAAAACATATCAAAAACATAGCTCTCACATATATACAGTGTTAATAGTATGTTATAACATGATGAATGAACAATATAAGAATAAAATAAATAACATACTAAGAGAATCTAATAATGTGATGATGACACATCTATAAGAATAAAAACAATTCTTAGCAATGTACTAAAAATATTTATACTGATTAATCTGCGCTATTTTAGAAATGAAACATAATATCTCTACGTAAATTTAACCCTTTGGGGAAAATGCTGTTCAAAGCCAAAATCCAATAAGCTTCTTTGTCTCTTAATAAGTATTCCCAGTCGCCCCCCCGCACTGGTTTACGTATGTTCTCAATGGCAACCACCTGTAACCCAACTATTTGGGACCCATGTACCTCGATGAAATGTTGTGCCACACTAGATTTGTTGCGTCTATTTGTATTTGAAATATCATTTAGATGCTCAAGAAAACGTGTTTTAAGACGCCTGATGGTACTACCCACATAAATCAAGTTGCACAATGTACAGGTTATGATATAAACTACGTGGTGGGAATTGCAATTCATATAAGACTTAATACCAAACATGCGGGAAGAATCTGAATTGCAAAATTCTTGGGTGGGAAATGCAAATTTGCATGTCTTACAGGGGTGAGAACCACACCTGTAAAACCCCTTGTAACGTAACCAGTTGGGTTTATTGGTATTGTTGGGTAGACGACTCGGCGACAATAGATCGCCTATAGTCTTTGGTTTCCTTGCCACGACCTGACATCCACTTTTAAGAATAGAATCCATAATCTCATCTTCTTGTAAAATTGGTAGATACTTTAGAATGACATTTTTAATAGTGGCAAAATGGTGGCTGTGATCTAATACCATGACTAATTTATCCCCATTGGGTTTATCTCTCTGTGTGTTGCTAGATGGTACAGAGTTCAATAAACTGTCCCTGGTGCGTCTGGCAACAATCCCCGAGGCTCTATTTAATGTCCATTCGGGGTATCCTCTCAATCTAAGTCTCTTATTGATATTATTCTTTTCTGATGTAAAATCTACGTTGAGACTACAATTCCGCTTTGCCCTAACATATTCACCAACTGGTATTGCCTTTTTCGTGTGTGTCGTATGAAAGCTATTGAAATGCAATATTGTGTTCCCGCTAGTTGTCTTACGATGAGTTTTGGTGACCACCGATTGCTGATGGAAACCTATAAGTTCCAAATCCAAGAATGTTGTAGCGGTGTCCTGTACAGAATAGGTGAAACGCAGGTTAAATGGATTGTTATTGAAAAATTCGATGAGCGTATGTACGGCAGGTACATCGCCCCTCCAAATTAGGAGGAGATCATCGATGTACCTGCCGTACCACTCGATGCACAGGGCAAAAGGGTTAGATTCAGAAAAGACATACTGGGTCTCCCACCAAGAAACAGTGAGGTTGGCCAGGGAGGGAGAGTGTTTAGCACCCATTGAAACGCCCTTTGCTTGGAGATAAATGTTGTTGTTATAAGCAAAGTAATTATGATGCATGAGAAAATCAGTTACCATTAAAATAAATTGTACTAAGTCACTTGTATAAGTGCTATGAGTCTCCAAATGGTATTGTAATGCAATTAAGGCCACTTTGTGGGGTATGCTCGTGTAAAGTGATTCGATATCACATGTTACCCAGCGCATTTTCTCTGACCACACTTTCTGTTGCAAGTTAACCAGAACATCTTTTGTATCTCTCAGGTACCCCGGCACCCGTTGTACTAAAGGCTGGAGATATGAGTCCAACCATGGTGAGAGGCGCTCCAAGAGGGACCCAACACCAGAGACAATCGGACGCATGGGAGGAAATTCCTTATTCTTGTGAATCTTAGGTAAACCGTATAATACGGGAAGTATGGGATGTTCAACAAATAAAAGCTCCGACTCTCTCTGGCTTAGGACCCCCAAGGAGACCCCTTCCTCCAATAAATGTCTAACTTTGGCCTGGTATTCTGTGATAGGGTCTCTTTCCAGTTTGAGATAAGTAGAGGAGTCCTGAAGCATGCGGATCATAGAGGCATCATAATCCCTCCGATTCATAACAACTACTGTTCCCCCCTTGTCTGCCATCCTGATAATAATCTCCTTATTGCTCTGTAGATTATGCAGCGCCTTGCGCTGCAAAGTACTGAGATTAAGATGACTTGACGCAGAGGGAACAGAGTTAGCAATGTTTCTTAGATCACGTTCCACAAGGAATTGGAAGCGATCCATGGTGGGAATTCTTGAATTGATAGGGTAAAAATCCCTGTTGGCAATATTAATTTCCCTGACAGAAGATGTATCTATTTTGTCTGTTATACCAGAATCCTGGGCTAAATCCTCTAAACACAATAGGGACAATTGCTCTTTAAATGCAAGATTACTGTATTTATTTACCACCACTGATTTCCCTAACACTTCCTGATTCTCTTCCCCTGTATTCCAAAAATGACGGCGTAAAGTGAGTAAGCGGACAAAGCGATTAATATCCTTCAAGGTAGAAAAAAGATCAAAATTTTCCTCCAGACCAAAATTGAGTCCCAAACATAATAATTTCTCCTGTTCAGGAGTAAGTTCACATACTGACAAGTTCAGGACATCAACATTAGTATCAGAGTTAGTAGTTATTTGTTTTTCCTGGTCTGTCTTTTCTCTTTGTCTCTGTCTTTTGTGCCGTCTTCCACCTCTCCTTGTCCGTTTTTTGCAGATTTAATACGATTTTTAGATTGCTTGTAATAGGACAGATTTTGTGGAGCACTACTGGTAGATGCGACTGATTCATCTGATTCATGTTCATCCTCTTCTTCTCCTTGGGATACAGAGTCCAAAGAACTGAAGCTAACTCTCTTTCTATTGATGTTTCTCCGCCAGCTATTTCTCCTCCATCTAGGTTTTAGTATGGAATGCGGAGTGTCAGACACTCTCCTGCCCCATTCATAGACCTGATCTTTCTCATAGTCGTTAATGTCCCGGTCAAATTTATGCTTCTTAATTGTCATAATTGTTTCCTCCATTTTGGCTATATTATCCCGGACTTTCTGTAGATCTTGTTCAAATGTTGGTAACTCTTTAAAATTTTGAATATTCAACTCCATTGCCCTCATGTCTTTGGAGATTTCCTCTAACTTGTTATCTTCACAATGCGTGATGAGTTCCATCAATTGTATAGAACAATTACTTAATATCTGATTCCATTTCTGTACAAAATCTTCAGAATAAATGGTCGTGGGTATCTTTTTCATTCTGAGTCCCCTGGGTATCATATTCTGTTTCAAATAGTTGCGCAGGGTGGTAACATCCCACCAAATACGTAGTTCTTGTGACATCAATTTTTCGTATGATTTAAGTACATTGCAAAAATCTACACCCCTCTGATCAGTAATATTTCTTTTTTGAAACACCGCTGCAGCTTTTTCATCCCTGCCTTTGGCATGGGCCATAGTGTGTGCGGTAATAGCAACACGTCTGTGGAAAGGTACTCTATTTGAGTGCAATTATGCAAATATATTCATAACACGTCTGTGGCAAGGTACTCTATTTGAGTGCAATTGTGCAAATATATTCATAAGAGTAATGGCATGAGGGAGCAAGCCAGTGGCATGTAAGCAAAAGTCACTGAGAGCGAAAGAAAGGCAGCTCACCTCTATATTGTAGGTCGATAAGCCTGTGGCAATACTGTGCTTCAATCCGCGGTCATGACCCGCAATCCACGGACTGCGGGTCATGGACCGCGGATTGAAGCACAGTATTGCCACAGGCTTATCGATCTACAATATAGAGGTGAGCTGCCTTTTTTTTCGCTCTCAGTGACTTTTACATTTGAGAAAGTTTGTCTTATAAAATGTGTGGTCATGCGATCTTTCTTTTCTGCAGGGAACAGTTTAAAGGGAATGTGTCATGAAAAAAATACTTATTGTTTAACTCATGTATTTATGTTAAACACATTTTTTTAGGATTTTTTTTTTAAATTTTCCATATCGCTTTCAATGTTTTTTTTTAATAATTCTTAAGTCCTGCAGTTTTCACTTTGACCACTTAGCCTAATAATAGTCTAACACTTTCTGTTCTGTATAGAGAGATTTTCAGTAGTCTTCTCATTATCAGCACAAGCAGGGTCAAACTGAAATGAGACACCAATGTATATAGATAACACAGGATCCACCAGTCACAATAGGAGATGTCACAGTTCGCCATCTTCCCCTCCCTGCACACTGACTTATTCCCAGGTCACAGAGCATGCCTAGAAAACTCTCCTATAGAAGTCAATGAGACTAAGTCAGCCTTAAAGGGGTTGTATCATTTTATTAAATGGTCTTCAGAATAAGGGGACAGTGGAAACAAGCAAGTTTGCAATTGGATATCATTTGCAAAGCTGTCTTGTTTCCACAGTGCGCCTTATCTTCGTTTTGTGTAAACACTGTTCCCCAGTATTGGTCGGATCCCACCTCCTTGCATTTCTTTGGCTGATGGCTCTACTAAGTTACATTCTGTTCACCCACCCTCACCCCCGGTCTAATTCACTCAGAATAAGGGGCCGGCAACAATTTCACTCTGTACAGCCACCAGCTCCTCATTGACCTGCAGCTGCTTCTGCAATCAGAAAACAGCGGAATTGTGCCTCGGTGCCTAATGCTCCTGCATAGAAGGGAGACGGATCTGTGCTCTGGAGGAGTTAATGGAAGACTGGATTCAATTGTAACAAACCTCCAGCTGTGAGAGGAGAAGAGATCAGTGCTCTGAGTTCATAGAAGGCTGTCTAGACTGAATGCAGGCATGTGGTATGTAAACAGCTCTTACAAAATAAGACTGTAAAAGGAGAGGAACGACAAAGTGACATGTGGAGGGGGAGTTGAACACACTGACTTGGGAGCGAGCATGAACAGTAAAGGGGGAGGATGATGTCCTCCCCCTTCAGTTAAGAAACACCCAGCTTGGAGGGGAAGAAACGCCCCTGGATTTCAGGAACTGAGAGAATCAAGCTTCAAGAGAACAGCCGAACTGATGAAGCGATACATCCCCTTTAAGGCTCCAATGTGCATGAAGATGCTGTAAAGTATCTCTCTTACTGCTGTTAAAGCAGTGCTGGCAAGAATACTGTCCCCACAATCATATACAGATGACCAAATTGAAAAATCTCAATCAGAAAATAAAAACGACTAAGAAGGAAGGAATATGGTTCAGGGTCTTGATTTAATAAGTAAAAAAAAAAAAAGGGTGACAGATTCCCTTTAACATAGTTAAGTATCTGGATTATGGCTGCAATACCCAGAACTTCTGTGGTTCTACAAAAATGGACTTGGATCACCTGCAATGGAGGTTCTGAATTGAACCACGGACGCAGATGTGAACCAAGCCTTAGGGTTCTGAGGGCACTTGCTAGAGATAGGAAAAATAAAAGGGTAATATGCCAAGCACAGTAATAAGCAAATTATTTACTAGAGTTGTGAAAAGTTTTGTGACGGAATCAGGCTTCTATTTGATACCATTGCTCATTTTCATGGATGGAAGAAGATAAGATGACTCCTGGACATCTGCCATTGCTTTTTTCACGAGAAACAAAGGATTGGATAGGAAAAGATCAACTTGTTGTGTCCCTTTTCCTCTAATGGGAGATGTCAGGTTACAATCAAGCTTTCCTAATAGACATTAGATTGTTGTCAGTTTGTCTCAAAATCTAAGAAAAAATTATCTCATGTCTTTGGCCAGCTTTGAGCTATGCTAATTGTATAAAAAAGAATACTTCACAAAAAAGAAAAAAAAAATATTCCTAGTAATAGAGCCAGCAACAGTGCTTATCTATCTAACCAAAGTCACTCTTTAATAGTAACTGGTAAGTTTCCACTTTAAGAGTATCTGTAAAAATGCTCATGTCACAGTTCAACTGCACTAAACAGAGCCCTTTGGGTAGTAAGCAGGATAAGATAAAATATGGACAAGAAGTTTGGCTAAATATCAAAAAGATTGGACAAATGATTAAACAATGGACCTAAAATGACTACACTCACCCCTTAAGCCGAACGCCCGAAAAGTAGTTAATGACCAGAACATTTTTTTAGTTTTTGCCTTCTTGCGTTTCAACAGTTGTAACTTTTTTTTTTTTTCAATGACACAGTGATTCAATGAGGCCTTGTTTTATACGAGACGAGTTATACTTTATGGGGGAATAGTTTAAGTTCACTTAAAAATAACTGCAGAATTTTTTTTAAAAATAATTTTTTATTTTTTTTTATTTTTTATTTTTTTTTACACCATTAACATTTCACAATTAATAACTTGTTATATTAATTCTACAGGTTATTAAGGTCATGTGGATACCCAATATGTGTAGGTTTTTTTGTGTGTGTAATGTATGCACAATAATTTTTTTTTAAATATTTAAGGGGCTAAAAGGAGGTGTATAACATATCAAAGGTGCAAAAATGGTTTGAGGGCCAGTAACAGAAGGTGAACAGATGACCTATACTATACTGCTTGAGTAGATAATAACATGGTCCAACTTTTTTGCTAGAGTATTGTATCAGATGAAGGATAAAGGCTTAGCTCCAGAACTCAAAAGTGTCAAAGAATCTCAGAATGAAGATGAGTAGGTAGAAAACATAAGGACCGAAGATATATCAAGTACTTGCTAAGTCAGTAATAACATCCTGACCACACTTTACACCTTGAAAGAGCTACAGCTTTATACATAGGGATGTTATCTCTGTATGGGACACTATTATTTATAGCATGAAGTCCAAAGTCTTAAAAAAGTATTCCCACTTCTGACATACCCACAGGATAATCCATGAGTGTCTAACATAGGTCACAACTCTGGAACCCACGCCTTTCTTGGCAGTTGAGGCCCCATTATCCCCCTTCCTCATTCTTGCTGCATCCACAATTAACTTATTCACTCAAAATATATGTTTTTTTTTACCAGAATCCATTGTATGTAATAGTATATTCTATTATTTATTTGTATTCATTCTTTTATATAGCACTGTTATATTTCTTAGTGTTGTACAGAGATTGTTTTCATTCACATTGGTCCATGTCCCCATTGGGGGTAGCTCTAAATTCCAGATCAACCTATCTGTATGTTTTAAATTGTGGGGGAAACCGGAGTACCTGGTAGAAACCCACACAAGCCAGGAAGAACATACAAACTCCATGCAGATATTGTCCTTGGTGGTATATGGACCAGGACCCCAGGACAGCTAGGAAACTATGATAACCACTCAGTCACTATGCTGCCCGATTACTATTAAACAGACACATATTGGCCAGATGAAGGCCAAAAGGACACACTTATGGCCTCCACTGGACAATTTAACCCTATTGGAAAATGATGTGAACCTAGTGGGAACTTCAGCTGTACCCAGAATTCTCATTGAAGTAAACAAAGAGATACACATGTAAATATTCTAGAGGATAACATTTGTTTCTCTCATTATCATCTTCTCTTGGCCTTTACAGACTCTCCCACCCACAAGGAAGGGAACTCTCTTGATTTGGTCTTCTGTACTCATCAATTTCCAACCTCACTAATTCTCCTTATGCGCTCTCTGACCACAACTTTATCTCCTTCACTATGACTAATTCTCTGCCTTCTCTGGACACCGGTCCGTCACACTTTCAGAAATATCCACTCCATTAACACTCAGGAACTCATAGACACCATATAGTCCTCACTGCCCTCAATCTCCTCCCTCTCCTGCCCTGACCTGGCTGTCAGGCAATGCAATTGAAACTCTCTCAACCACCATGGACATATTGGCACCACTCACAAATCGCAACACCAGAGTCAGACGCCGACAGCCTTGGCACATGCCTCAGACTCGCTATCTGCAGCGATGTTCCAGGTGTGCTGAGCGTCTGTGAAGAAAGTCAAAGTTACCTGCAGACTTTCTCCACTACAAATTCATGCTCTGGATTTACCACACTGCCCTGCATTGCGCCAAACAAACATATTTCACTTCCCTCATCTCAACATTACACAACAACCCAAAACACCTGTTTGACACTTTCCACTCCCTCTTTAGGCCTAAAGTGACATCACTCCTGCCCTGCTACAAAGCACCAGTGACTGTCTGTCCGCTGTCTCTGACATAATGTCCTCCCTCTATCTTACATTAAACTAAACCTCACTAAAACTGAAGTTCTTGTCATCCTGCAATCTACTAACCAACCCCCCCTGCCCTTTCTGTCTCAGTGTGTGGCACCACTCTAATTCCTAGGCAGCAGGCCCGCTGTCTTGGGGTTATACTAGATTCTGGTCTGTCTTTCACCCCCTATATCCAATCCCTTGCCCGTTCCTGTTACCTGCACCTCAAGAACATCTCCAGAATCCGTCCTTTTCTCACTATGGAAACAACTCAAACCCTCATTGTTGCTCTTATTCTTTCTCGTCTTGACTACTGTAACTCCCTGCTTATCGGTCTCCCTCTCTGTAAACTCTCCCCTCTCCAATCTGTCCTGAATGCAGCAGCCAGGCTTGTCTTTCTTTCCAGCTGCTATACTGATGCCTCTACCCTGTGTCACTCGCTGCACTGGTTGCCCATCCAGTACAGAATACAGCATAAACTAATCACTCTCACCCATAAAGCTCTCCACAGCGCTACACCTCCCTACAGCTCCTCCCTCATCTCTGTCTACCACCCTACCCACTCTCTCAACTCTGCTGATGATCTTAGACTACATGCCTCAGTCATCCGAACCTCCCATGCCATCTCCAAGATTTTTCACGTGCGGCACCAGTACTCTGGAACATGCTACCGCGGGCGATCGGGCACACTCACAACCCTCATAGTTTTAAGAGTGCCTTGAGAACACATTTTCTCAGTCTGGCCTACCAAGATCCTTAATTGCTAACCCCCACCGGCTATCACACATATCTGTCACTCCCTACACTTAGGCACTCACAGGTACTTATCTGTATATAGATGTACTGTCAGGGTGGCAGATTCACCCAAGTTTTATGTAAACCACCTCCTATGTATGTAACATGGCTGGACCATTGTAAACCTAGCACTTCTTACCCTTGGTCTCACCCATACACCCTAATATATTGTAAGCTCTTGCGAGCAGGGCCCTCACACCTTGTGTCTCATCTGTAGGTAGCTTTTATTGTGTAATTTATGTCCCCTCTAAATTGTAAAGCGCTGCAGAATATGTTCGCGCCATATAAATAAAGATTATTATTATTATTTACTTGCCAGGAGTGATTAAAATAAGTTTCTGTGGGCAAACCTTGTTTTAAAGAGACCAAATATGACAATGATGGCATTAACCCCTTGAAGACCGAACAATTTTTTTTCTTTTATTGACAAAACTGAAGACCCATAACATTTTTCTCTCTCAATTGATGTAGGTGTATACGCGACAACGGCAACATGTAACATGCCTTAGCTTCTAATAATGTTCTTGGAAGGACTGCAAAAACGACAGCAATTCTGCCATATTTTGTGTTTAATTTATTTAGTGTTCTGTTTTATGATTATCTTTTTTGTATACTACAGTCCACCTGATCTATTTATTACCTGAGCTGCCTGCTTGTGAGCATTTTTCAGCTCTATTGTATCCTTTTTAACCCTTGATTTTTCAAGGGCGTGTGCCATAGGTTCTGGCAGGAAGGAATTTCAGCAGCCAAAGACATATTTGGTCAGTTATTGCTACTGAAGATAATACAGAGGCAGTTGAAATGGGAGCTGCATATACTGGCAGGTCTCACTTCAACCACCATGAAGGAGGAAATAGAGGCCAGTGAAAGAACATGCTGACAGACTGCAGAGACGGGAGGAGGATGTGTGAGGTATAGTCTTCTTTTTTCCACTCATAAAAGTAGATGACCCCCAAGGGTGGGGTAACATTGACTTTTGTTCTGGTTATCAACCCCTGATCAGAGACCATATTTTCTCTATTTATAAATGGGGGTGTTTTTTTTCTTTTTTGAGGGTGAGTGAAAAGATGGGAACTTTCTAAATTGGACCATATATTGACCAAAGTCTGGATCATGGATCAGATAAGTCACAACAAACATTTCAACCACAAAAACATCAATAAAATATATTAATTATATGTCTCCATCTTGCTTATTGTGATCTCTAGATCTCCAGCAAAAAAAAATGTCTTATGACTTTATTTTAGCAATAACTGCTACATGTAATAGTCATATTGATAATGATTACCAATTTAATCTGTATGCAATATTGGTTGGTGCATACCTATTGTTTTGGTGTCAATACACACAAACCTATGAATATAGACATGTATAGTATACAGTATCTCCCAAAAGTGAGTACACCCCTCACATTTTTGTAAATATTGTATTTTATCTTTTCTTGGCATAAAAGTGACAATCAGGTGAATATTAACTTCAAGACGTGTTTATTTACTTTTTCCATAACATACTGCTATTTCTGCATATTATATTCATTGGTACTTGCGTTTCTTTAGCACACATAGTCCATGGTAGTGGATACAACTGTGGACGTCCAAACATATCATGCAGCCGCATAGCATGGCACCGCCATCTTTGATAGCATACCACTGACAGGCGGGTCCAGCGCAATCGCGCGATGTTTCGGGAGAAATCTTCCCCTTTCTCAAGCGCAGATTGACTACTCCTCTCTACCTATTTAAGTGCTAGCTACGTACGCTCTAAATCCATTAACCCTTTCCATCATAAAAACATCCTTAGACTGAAGCTCTCGTTTATTCCATTTGGAGCTAGGGTGTTAAGATCATATATCCAACGTGCTTCACGCTGCAACAAACGTTTCTCTAACGCCTGTGCTTCCTTTGCTGCAACCTGTTCTAACACAGCCCACCTAAGATCGGATACATTGTGTTTGCATTCAACAAAGTGCCTTGCAACACTATTTTCTCCAAATCCTTTCTTTGTTTCAATGTTTCTTTCTATCTCCTGATTTTTTTTATAGCTAAACGAATACTTGATCGATGCTCGTTGAGCCTGATCTTAACGCTACGTGTGGTTTGGCCGACATAGCCCTTACCGCACGGGCACTTTAAAATGTAAATAACGCTTTTTGAATCACATGTAAATGTACCCCTCACGAATAAATTTTTTCCACTTAATGGATGCGTTATATAAGGTCCTCTCATTATGGCACTGCAGTGCTGACAATTATGGCAAGGTTGTGTTCCTGTTTTTAATGGATTAAGGAAAGTCTGCTTTTTACCCTGTTTCACACAGATATCGCTGGTCATTATCTGATTACCTACTGTACGCCCTTTTCGATAAATAAACTGTGGTGGATCTTTAAAAGGTCTCCTATACTTAGTGTCACTGGCCAAAACATGCCAGTGTCTTTTTATGGCTTTTTTAATAATAGTGCTATGTGAGTCAAATGTACTAATGAATGTAAACCTCTCTCTTTTTTTTTTTTATGAGTTTCTAATAATTCTTCTCTTTTCTTAGAACCCCCCTTCTTTAGCTACGTCCACTACCTTTTCCCTTTTATGTAACCTTTCTGTCTACAAATTTGTTGATTACGTTTTTTACTGTGATCCGCATAAATGATATCAGAAGAACATCTTCGCTTAGCTCTAATAAACTGCCCTTTTACTAGACCCTTGAAGGTCTGTGGGGCATGGAAGTGGTTTTATGCAATATATTGTTTTTATCCGTAGGTTTGGGTATAAATATTGGTAGAAAGAAAACTTTTGAAACAAAAAAAAAGGATTTGGAAGAAAATAGTGTTGCAAGGTACTTTGTTTGAATGCAAACACAATGTATCCGACCCTTAGGGGGGGCTGTGTTTAAAAAGGGTTTTGCAGGAAAGGAAGGACAGGCATTAGAGAAACGTTTGTTGCAGCGTGAAGCACGTTGGATATATGATCTTAAACCCTAGCTCCAAATGGAATAAACGAGAGCTTCAGTCTAAGGATGTTTTTATGATGGAAAGGGTTTTAATGGATTTAGAGCGTACATGCTAGCACTTAAATAGGTAGAGAGGAGTAGTCAATCTGCGCTTGAGAAAGGGGAGGGTTCTCCCGAAACGTCGCGCGATTGCGCTGGACTCGCCTGTCAGTGATATGCTATCAAAGATGGGGGTTTGCCATGCCTATGCGGCTGCATGATATGTTTGGACGCCCGCAGTTGTATCCACTACCATGGACTATGTGTGCTACAGAAACGCAAGTACCAATGAATATAATCTGCAGAAATAGCAGTATGTTATGGAAAAAGTAAATAAACACGTCTTGAAGTTTATATTCACCTGATTGTCACTTTTATACTAAGAAAAGGAGTGCAGGATCTCTGTTTAAACAGGTGATAGGCAGTGGAACGTATTTTTGTGAGACTACCAATTACAAGTGAAGTGCTGGACTGTTTATCCTGGGTAGTAAAATATATATATGAAGACATAAATATGTCGTTTGAAGAGTTGGCCAGTATCACTGACAGGCGGGCCCGAGACTTTCACTTCTCTGATGATGAAAAAAAATAATATCCTCAGCAGGCTGAAGCAGCTGGGTTGGGTGAAATGCAAAGGGGAGAAGTTGTTAATCACCTCCCAAGGAAATTAGAACAAATGCGTAAGAAAGAAGCTAGTTTGCTATCGCATGCAACAACGCTAACACAGTATGTTAAGAATGAGCGTATACCAAGAGGCCTGAGGAGCCCCCTGCAACCAATTTTAATGCAAGATGACCCTGAGTACCGCGAGCGGTGGTACGCTATCAGTTTAAACCCTTACTCTATGGAACTAATGTTTTTTGACCATTTTAGCATTTAAAACAGAATTTGGAGAAGTTTAAAACACGAGATATGGCTAATAAAGGAAGAGCTTAAGAAAACAACTAAAGACTGACTGAACAATTTGAACAAATTAACCGAGATTCCAACGAAGGAGATTGAAAGGTTTAAAAAATCAGCTGCTGCGAACAAGCTCAAAAAATTTTGAGGGGATAATAAGGATTATCTGCATAATCGTGTGTATTCCTGGGCAGAGGATCGCTCTAGACAGAGATATAAGAAAGAAAGAGCAAGAAAGAGATATACAGATGAGAGCAGCACGGAGTCAGATAATCCGACAACGGTTAATCGTATGCAATTAAAAATCGGGATACGAAAAAATTCCCAAAACACCTGATTTTTTAGAACAACGCAAACCTGAGCGGAGAGGCGGATCTGGAGGGAGCTCTGGAATAGGCCAACAAAGCAAGTGAAGGAACATCCAAAACAAAGAAAAAATAGTTGGTTATGAGGAGGAACGAGTGTTTCCGACAAAGAAGGTTGGCCTTCAACATCTCCAAGGGAAAAATCTTACGGACTCACAGAGGACTATCATTAACAAAGGATTGAATTTTTTTTCCAGTGAGAACTTTCTCCTTTG
>JAODAL010039575.1:0-37853 GCA_025379985.1 Phyllomedusa bahiana | reverse complement strand
ACACATAGCTAAAAACACCTTTCCCCGTAACTTAGGCCATACATATCTTAGCCAAAGCAAAGCACATCTTAGGTACATAGCAAATTTAGGCAAAAAAGCAAGAAATTTGTGTCCCTTCTGTTAACTTAGGTGAAATTAGCAAATCTTGGCCCCAAGCTGGGCAACATTTTTGGCACAAAATTGGGCGAATTCAATTGTGTTTTCCTGGAAAAACTGCCCCCTTAAATTTTGGGGGTTCCCGACCCAACTTTAAAAAGGGGTGGGGAAAAAAAAAACACTTTTTTTGGGCCGAAAAAATACAAAAAAAAAAAAGGGTTTTGGCAAGCAAAATTTTGACATTTTTGCCCTTTTTTTTTGGGGGTTTCCCCCAAATTTGATTTTTGGGGAAATTTGAAAAAAAATAATTTTTAAAGGATTTTTTTGCCACAAATCTAAACTCATACCCCCCTGAAATCCATTTTTCCCACTCTGTTCGTCCAAAAGGGGGCTTGTGTGTTTTTTTGAACGCATATCAGTTTCCCTGCAGGATGACATCCCCGGGCCCCTTTCCTTTCTCAATAAAAAGGGAAAATTTGCTTTTTTTGTGTAGACCTTGAGTAGCTACATTGAAGCTCAAGGTAAATTTTTTCCCCTCACAGCAAAAGGGGGTCCTGGGTTTCAAACCCCTGAAAGGAAAAACCAAACCCGGGAAATTTTTTTCTTTTTAATCAATGCACAGCCCCTATTGAGGTTTTTTTTTAATTTAAATTGCACTGTTTGACAAATAACTAAGGGGTACAGGAGGACATTAGTAGAATAAACCAGCCCCCTGGGGTTTGGGGAAAAATCAGAAGCTGCCTGAAGGGGGGAAAAGTGATGTCTGACCCATTTTGGACCGGGCCTGAGGAGCTCTCGTCCGGGTTCGAAACCCCTGGAGAAAAGCTGTAAAAAAAGGGTGAGTCTTTAAAAACAAAAACGGGCAGAATTTTTAATAATGATAAGGGTTTGGAAAATGTTTATTATTTAATTTGCAAACTTCCATAAACAATTTTTACTTCGTCGAAAAAAACCCCTGTAATTTTAAATTTTAGGGTTTAGGGTTGTTTAAAGGGTTTATAATGGTAGTTTTTAAAACTTCCGTCCGGGAATTTTCCCTTTTCGCCAAAACTTCTTTTTCCAACTTCACTTAAATTTTGCTTCAACATAGGCCCCATCGCTTACCCCCTTAAATAATCTTTTCCCAAAATTTCCCTTTTCCCCCAGAGAGGGGGATCCAGCTTCACTAAAAGTTTCAGTTTATTGGGGAAGGGGGGGGGAAAGGAAAAGGCAAAATGACACACCCCCAGATGGCGTTTGGGAAATTAAACATAAAATGTCTTTTTCCTTTTTTTTCTGAACTTACAGCTACTTTGGGTCCTTACTGTTTGTTTTAATGTTTTTAATCTGCTTTTGGTGAGAGTCCCCTTGTTTTATTTTAACTCCCTCCCCCCCCCCCATAGACAAAATTAGGGGCACTTTTAATTTTGAAATTCTAAGTGAAGCTGAGGCTCCGGAAAAACAAACTCATTTTGATTTTTTTTTAAAAGATATGCAAAAAATTTGTATTGAAAAAATCAAAGGAAACTTACTGCTTTTAACTTATTCCATTGTGAAAGGAAATGCTAAAATTTCGGGTTAAGGGTAAAGAGAAAAAAAAGAAAATTAAGAAAAAGGGGATTTTTTTTTTTTTTTAAAATTTCCAAAAACCCTGTGAAACCTTTCCCCCGGACCTAAAGGTTAAATCCTCCAACCAAAGGGGGGTTTTTGGGTTTCCCAAACCATTCCCCGGTTTGATTGTGGGGGGTATGGTAAATAGAAAAAAAAACCCCAAAAATTTTTTAGGCCCCGGAAAGCTCCCTCTAAAACTCTCAGCTCGGGTTCCCCTTTTTCCAACCCAAAAGTAACCCTTTTTAACGCCCTTTCATCATGTTCCCCGTTGCACCCAAAATCTTTCCCGCATTTGCCGTGGCCGCGGTGGCCTTTAGTTGGCTATGGTTTATCTTTGTGAATGAAGGCTTTTTTTACTGCGTAAAAACCCGGGGGTTGAACAGCCCCAACCCGACCGGGGAAAGTGAAGGGAAAGAGTAAAGGATATGAGGTTTTCCCTTCTATTTCTACTAAAACCCTAAACAGAAAAAAAGAAAATTTTTGGGGGCCCCGGGAAAAACCCCCTTTTAAAAGGGGGGTTTTTTCCCCCGAAGTGATTTCCTAACTCTTAACAAAGGGAGAATATAAAAAAAATTTGCTGATCATAACCCTACGGGAAAGTGGGGAGGGGGGGGTTAAGGAGGGGAGTGGGGAAGAAGGGGTTTTTTCTCAAAATTTTTAAACCCCAAATAAAAACATTAAAAACATTTGGGATTCCCTAAAACACGGGACACAAAAAAAAATTACAAAGAGGCAGCACTTCAAAAAAGAATGTGGTAGTTTAAATTTCCCCAAATTAACAAAAAACCCGTTTCGGCTGTTTATTGGGTAAAAAAACCCCACAAATTTTTTTTTTGGGAAAGTGCTGCCCTTGAAATTTTTTTGGGGGTTTTTTTTGTGACCTTGATCCAGGTCTGTGGCGTCCAACTGTTTTTTTTCTTCCTTTGGTTGCTGAAACTTTAAACCCCCAGCCCATTGAAAGCTCCTTCATTTTCCCCTGCCCATCGGGAAAAAAGTGAAAAAACGCAAGCGGGCCAGACACCTTCCCAATAAACTCCTGGTCGTGTCTAATGAAAAATTTTTCGGGAAACAAAGGGGGGTTGCGCAATGCGTAGCTTTTCCGGGGCTTAACTTTTTTGTAATCACATATATTTAGAAAAAGTGATTAAAAACCCTTTTTTGGAGGATCCCACGTAAAACATTTTCATCGTGGAAAAACCTTTTTAAAGGGATCATTTAAAAATTTTGGGAAAAAGCCTCACATGAAAATAGAACCCTCAGGCCCTTTGGCCCAAAACCTAATAATTTTATTTGAAACCCTTCTATTGCACTTCAATGCACCCAAAAAATCCCAGTTATCCAATCAAAGGAAGCAAATAGTTCAATGAAAACCTTCAGACGCCTTTGATATCTTCACTACAATGTTTATACAGTAAAAAAAAAAAAAAAAAAAAAAAGAGGTTTAATATTGTAAGCGATCAGCAGGTTTAAATGTAGACGAGTGGGTATAATTCCTTTTAAAAGCCCATTTTTTTCCCTATAATTTGGGTTTTGAAAACCAAAAACCAAAAGTATTTTTCAAGAGGAGAACATAGCAATTAAGTGAATTGAGAGCTTGATTTCTAAATAAATATGTAGCCGGGGAATTCATTAGGGAGCAATTAGCAACATTTAAATTTAAAACCCGGGGCAAAAGGAAACCAAAGAAACTGACCCCGGGAAACCCCCTTGCCAAAAGGGAAGGGGAAACCCTGCGAGCAAAGTGAAAACACAGGGAGGGGAAACATATCCATGAAAACCGGGACCCCCAAAAAAAGAAGGGTCCACATTCCCCCAATGGTCACATGACATTCATTGTTGTTATAATATTGTAGAGACAATATTACAAACCGGATACATTCACTCACTGGATTCAATTACTGTTGATTTTTCCAAATTTAGGGAAAATTTTGATCTAAGTATCAAACCCCCCTTTTTCCCAGAAAACATAATAATTTTTTAAAACCTTTAGTTGCTGGCCCCGCTCCCCTCCCCTTCATTTCAGACGAAGGGGCCTTGTTTTTGGTTTGGGGTTTCTATATAAAAAACATAAATAAACTTCTTCCCTGAACCGCTGTCTCTCCTTTTCCGTTTTACCCCCGTAACATCTATAAAGCTTTCCATAATACACCCCTTTTCCCTTTCTAACTTCTGTAACATATAAAAAATTTTTCCCAAAACTTTTTAATTTTCCCTTCTTACCAAAAGTAACTTAAGAAAAGGGTTTTTCCATGTTTTTCCCCACTACCTTTTCTTCCCCCTGTAACATATGTAAAGGTTTCCATCATGTTCCTCCTTGTCTTTATTCCCTTGTAACACGTCAAAGTTTCCACCATGTCCCCCTTGGTAACATCTTTAAAGGGGTTTTTAAACTTTGCCCTTTTTTTCCCTTTTTTTTTCCCTTTGTAACATAAAAAAAGGGTTTCCCTTTAAAATGCCCCCTTTTTTTCCCCACTTCCCCCCTTTAACAAAAGTAAAAGGTTTTTCCAAAAACGGAACCCCTCTTTCCATTCCTGCCTCCTGTTAAAATAGTAAAGTTTTTCCATTACCCCCCTCCCTTTTTTCTTTAAAACTGTAAAAATTTTGGAAAAGGGTTTTCCATCCCATACTTTTTTATAAATTCTTTTCCCCCTATGAAAATATGTAAAGGTTTCCATTATGCCCCCTTTTCCTTCTTTCCATCTGTAACATATGTAAAGGTTTCCAGCATGCCCCTGTCCCCTTTTTATCTTCCCTCCTGTAACATATACAGTTTAAATATTTTCCCTTCTTTCCTCCTGCAACATATGTAAACGTTTCCTTTATGCCCCACCTTTTCCTTCTTTCCATCTGTAACATATGTAAAGGTTTCCATCACATCCTTCCTTTCCCTTCCCTTCTCCTGTAATATATGTAAAGGTTTCCATCATGCTCCTGTCCCTTTTTTCTTCTTCCCTCCTGTACAATATACAGTTTTAAAGATTTTAAACCCCTTTGCCTTTCCCTTTTTCCCTTCTTTCCTTTTAAAAACAAAGGTAATTTTTCCATCCACCTTTCCCTTTTCCCTTTTTCTTTTTTCCTGTAAACATATTTTTAAAAGGGGTTTCCCAATCATCTCTTCCCCCTTTTTTCTTCTTCCCTCCTGTACAATATACAGTGTAAAGATTTTCATCATGTGATTCCTTTCCCTTCTTTCCATCTATATTTTTATATAAAGGGGGTTTTTCCTTTTTTGGTCCCCCTTTTCCCTATTTTCCCTCCTTAAACATATGTTGAAGGGTTTTCCATACCTAAACCCCCTCTTTCCATTCCTGCCTCCTGGGGAAATTTAAAGGGTTTCCTTTAAATGCCCCTTTTCCCCTTGTTTCCTTCTGAAAACATATTTTTGGTTTCCATACATTTTTCCTTTCCCCCTTCTCCTGTTTTAATAATAAATTTTTCCCTCAACTTCTTTCCCTTTTTTTTTTTTCCCCCCATTTTTGCAATCCCATACAAACTTTTTCATCCCCGCCCACCCGTTCCCTTTTCCCTTTCCTTCTATAATATTTGAAAAGGGTTTCCATTTGCCCCTTTTCCCCTTCTTTCCTCCTGTAACATTTTAAAAGGGTTTTCCACCTTTGCCCCTGTTTTAAACCTTTTTCCTTCTTTAATTTTAAAATATAAAGGTTTCCATTATGTTTTTTTTCCCCTTTTTTTCCCTTGGGTAACATATGTAAAGGTTTCCACCGGGTCCCCTGCTTTACCTTTTTCCTTTTTATAAAAAATTTTTAAAAGGTTTTCATCTTTCCCTTTAAAATCAAAAATTCCCTAAAATTCGGGTGAAAAAAAAAAAAAAAACTCCCCAAATTAAAAATCAGTTTCGGACCCAAACCAACAAGCCTCGAAATTGGGCCCTCATTTGCAGGGAAAAAGTTTAAACCCCCCCGGGGTTTTTTTCTCTAATTTTTCCTTGTTTTAAGTAAATTTTTTTTGGGTTTTCATGTGAACGTTTGCTCAGGTTTAACACAGGATCCAAGAAAGGTGGGAAACCCCCCGGGTGTCTGCACCTATCAAGGCGCGTATGGGGCCCATCAAATAAAAATTTGCCGTCAACCCCCTTGGGGTTAAAATTTGCAGCGACCCCCCGGCTCTCAGTCCAAATGAAAATTTTTTTCCCTTTTTTGTTTGAATTATAATGTTTTTTCTACAAAAAGGGTATCCCCCCCGGGTGTCGGGGCCCGCCCCCGCAAATTTCAAAAAACCTGGATTCTGATGGCTGCAATAATCACTTTCCAAGCCCGGTCTCTTCCTCCACCAGCAAAAAAAAAAAAAAACTCAAAGCCAATTTGCCATTGCAGATCCTTTGATGTTAAAGGGAAAATTATTTTCCCTCAACATTTTTCCCAAAATGTTCAATAGTTCTGATGCACTTGAAGAAGGACCGCCAAGAGTTCAGCACTCCTTCAGGATAGGTCACTGTGGAGTGTGTGCACCGATAGATTATAACATAATAGAAAGTGTATTGAAAGATGTTTGTAAATCAGCAGGATATATCGCTGCTAAAATCTAAAAAGAAAACAGCAATGTATTTGGTAGTAGTCTTTATTTACCTTTGCCTCCATGTTTGAAGCAAATCAAATGTGGGAAGAATACATTGTTTAAGTGTTGAATGTAAACTCCCCCCTTGAAACTAAAAATCCCTAAATTGGTTTAAAGGGAAACCCTGTCATTGGGTTTATGCCCCCCTTGCTGAGGCACACAACCGTGTAGACCTGTTTTTTCCACGCGTGCCCCCTTTTTTGTAAGATGCTGAGTTTTAGAGCATTTACCCCTCAAATCTTATTCGAGCGGTGTTACCCCCGCCCACCAAAGGCAAACCCCCGCCCACCTGGCGTTATTCACATGTTTCTAAAATATTCAAAGTAAATTTTACAGTTGAGGGGGGCGGGGTAGCCTCAGGTGGGGGGGGGGTTTTAAAAAAAAGATCTTTGAATGACCTTCTGACTGAAAACGAGATTTGAGGGGTAAAAGCTCTAAAACTCCGCATCTTTCAAAAAAAGGGGAAAAGGCTGGAAACAGCAGGTCGACACAGTTGTGTGCCCTTAGCAAGGGGGGGAAAACCCATTGACAGGGTTTTCCTTTTAAACCAATTTATGGGATTGAGTGACAATGGGGGAGTTTACATTCAACACTTAAACAATGTATTCTTCCCACATTTGATTTGCTTCAAACATGGAGGCAAAGGTAAATAAAGACTATTACCAAATACATTGCTGTTCTGATTTTCAGAGTTAGAGCAGTGATTATATCCTGCTGATTTACAAACATCTTCCTTCCTTACCAAGCTCCTTTTTCTGCTCTAATGGCTCTGGTTAAGATGGTAACTTCACTCCCTGCGGTATCATCATCAGCACCGGAGCTTGTTTATCTATGTTACTGACCAAAATCAATTTTTTAGAGCTCTGTAGCCTTGTGCTCTGCTGTTAGAAGACTTTCATCACCATTGTCCCTCTATCAGGTTCAGCTAGGAACAGCAGAGCTGAAATGTCAGCCACTGCTGTAGAACCACCCACAGCCTGAACAGGAAGTGGGAGCCTGAAGCTGTAGAACAGCACGTAGCCTCAACAGGAAGTGGGACCCTGAGCTGTAGAACCACTCACAGCCTAAAAACAGGAAGTGGGAGGCCTGAAGTTGGAATCGCCCACAGCCTTTGAACAGGAAGTGGGAGCCTGAAGCTGTTAGAACCACTCACACCCCTGAACAGGAAGTGGGAGCCTGAAGCTGTAGAATCGCTCACACCTGAACAGGAAGTGGGAGCCTGAAGCTGTTGAAACAGTCACACTAAACAGGAAGCGGACCCTGAAGCTGTAAAATGTCCAACCCGAACAGGAGTTGGGGAGCCTGAAGCTGTAGAACCGCCACAGCCTGAACGGGAATGGAGCCTAAGAGGGTTGAACCGCCCACAGCTGAAAGGACCTGGGAGCTGGATCTTAGAACCGCCCACAGCCTGAACAGGAACTGGGAGCCGGGTCTGTAAAACCCACGCCTGAACAAGAAGTGGGCTGAAGCGGAACGCCCACAGCCGACAGGAAGTGGAGCCGAAGCTTAAAACCCGCCACAGCCTGAAAGAACTGGGAGCCTGGATCTGTAGAACCGCCCACAGCCTGAACAGGAAGTGGGAGCCTGGAGCTATAGATCTGCTCATGACCTGAAGAAGAATTGGGAGCCTGAATCTATAGAGAAGAATAAAAACATCCACATGGGAAAGCCCTTTAAAACTTGTCCATAGGATGCTATTGGTCTGATAAAAGCCAAATGAGTGTCCTCCATTGACTAGCATTATTCCACAAACCAGTAAACTGCAAGAAACCCCCCTCTTCCCCCAAGACTCGTCTGTTCAAAACAAGTTGCGGACACCATTGGAGTTATATGTTGGGAGCTATTCTCAAAAGTAATAATGCTCCAGATATGGGAGAGGCACCATGTAGATGTGTGGAGACTTATACGCCATGGTTACTCCACTGACACATATATATATATATATATATATTATATTTTATATATAAAATAAATATATTTTATAATATATATATATATATATATATATATATATATTGAAAAGAGCTAGGACCCTGCGCCGCCTATTGGGTACAGCATTCCTCAAGTCACATCCAACTCACTGAGCCTTGTAATACGACTATGAGAGAAGCCAAAGCAGATACTGATCTCCAGACAGTTGTTTCAGGACGTTTGCCCCTCATCAGTGCAGAGTAAAGTTAAGGTTAGTTTGGTGAGAGGATCTATTTGTAGCTTAAAAGAGGTAACCTTCCTCATTAGGGAGAGGCACCATGTAGGTGTGTGGAGACTTGCATGCCGTGATTGCTCCATGAGATCAAATGCAGGGAAATTGTACTGTATTCAAATAAGCTCAAGGAAAAGGAGCCAGTGCCACCTATTGGAATTAGGAGAACATGAACCAAAACTGTTCAGGTCTAAGACTGTCTTTGTTGCCCATAGCAACCAATCAGAGCTCATAGCAACCAATCAGTGTCCATAGCAACCAATCAGTGTCCATAGCAACCAGTCAGAGCCCATAGCAACCAAGCTTTCATTCTGTATAGTGCTCTGAAAAAGGGGAGCTCTGAGGAATTATTATGAGCTCTGATTGGTTGCTATGAGCTCGGGTTGGTTTCTTTGAGTTCTGATTGGTTGCTATGGGCTCTGATTGGTGGCTATGAGCTCTGATTGGTTGCTTTGGTCTCTGATAGGTCGCTATGAGCTCTGATTGGTCGCTATGAGCTCTGATTGGTTACTATGAGCTCTGATTGGTCGCTATGGGCTCTGATTGGTTGCTATGAGCTCTGATTGGTTACTATGAGCTCTGATTGGTCGCTATGGGCTTGAATTAGTTGCTATGAGTGACGGTTGTTTGAGCTCTGTAGGTTTCTATGAGCTTGATTGGTACTATGGCCCGATTGGTTGCTTGAGTCGGTTGGTTATAAGCTTGATTGGTTGCTATGGCTCTGATTGGTTTCTTTGGGCTTCGTTGTTTGTATGGCTCTGATTGGTTTCTATGAACTCTGATGGTTGCTATGGGCTCTGATAGGTTACTATGAGCTTTGGTTGTTATGAGCTCTGATCGGTTGTTATGGGCTCTGATTGGTTACTATGAGCTCTGATTGGTTGCTGTGAGCTCTGATTGGTTGCTATGAGCTCTGATTGGTTGCTATGGTCAGCAAAGAAAGTCTAAGGCCTCGTTCACACGGCTTATTCTGCCGCGTATTGGCGCCGTACTGCGCGCCGGATTTGTGCTTCAGTACGGCGCCAATCCGCGGCAGCAATTACGGTAATCCACTGCTCTCATTGAGAACAGTGGACTCCGTCTCTCCTCCCCGCTCGGCAAATCCGCCGCGGGGGGAGAAAGTGACATGCACATTATTTACGGCGCGTACGCGCCGTAAACAATGCATTGTCTATGGGGCCGGGAGCGGCGCCCCCGCCGCGCTCCGGCCCCGCCCCCGTCCCGCCCCTTATTCACGGCGGATTTGTGCGCTCAATACGGCGCACAAATCCATCGGGAATAAGCCGTGTGAACACGGCCTTAGACCTATACAGTTTTCATACATGTCCTCCCTAGTGTTCCTCAAGTCACATCCGACTCACTGAGCCTTGCAATATAACTAAGAGTAAAGCCAACATAGATACATATCTGTAGACAGGTATTTTGCCCTTCATCAACACAGAGCAGGTTTCAGGCAAGAGACTCTAGCTGTAACTTATAAGGGCTATTGTTCCTTATCAGGCAGAGGCACCATGTAGGTGTGTGTAGTCTTATATACCATGATCGCTCCACTGAAATATAAATATATTCAGATAAGCTCAAGGGAAAAGAGTTAGAACTTTGAAAGCCACCACCTACTGTATAATAGTTTAAACAAATGACTTTTCATAGTGTCTAATTATTAGTGAATCTACTTCACTGGTGGGCTCCAAGAGTCAACTCGCTGGTGGACCTCAAGAGTCAACTCACTGAAGAGCTCCAAGAATCAGCTTCACGAAGCTCCAAGAATCAGCTTCACAGTTGGGCCCCAAGAATCAACTCCACGGTTGGGCCCCAAAAATTAACTTCACAGGTGGACCCCAGGCACCCCAGTCTAACACTGTCTGCATGCCATCATGATATATGCTCAAAGGACATTGTGGTGGCCTATACCAGCTCAGTGCGGCTCTACAGATGCATTCAGCTTATGCATTCGCCAAACAAAGGTCCAAAACATAGTGGGAACACAGTCTAAGCCCCTTCCATCCTTCTGAATGTAGGTCTTAGAAGAAGGAGCTCAGGATACCTTATCTTTGGACGTGATGAACCTTGTTTCCTCTTCTGATATCCTGAACAGAAGGGAGAATGGAGCAGCTTAGAGTTTAGGAAGCTTGTGTTTCCTTTCGGCCGGGCAATCGATACCGGACGAGCTGGCTGATCTCGTAGACGACTGATCTGTGTTAGATTAGCTTTGAGCATTGCCAGGAAGACGCTCTCATGTTTGTTACCAGCTTGTGAATCAAACAGAAGACTATGACACCAAAATTGTGTTGTGGGCATTATCCTGGAAGCCCAAATGTTACAGCGCTTAGGTTTTGTTTGGCTTTATGCACAGAATGATCCTAGGGCTAAGACAGCACCATGAAAATAAGTGAGAGGCTTCTGGGAAAAGTTGCGTAGATGATTTTATTTTCAGAAACAAAGTACTAAATATTTCCATGGTGTAAAGTCAGACATTAATGAAATGACACCTGTTAACGTTGGTGCAAAATGTCTGTGTTTCAAGCCCTACATCATAATATTGTGACATCCACATATTGAAGATCTTAATCACACGAAGATCTGTAGAGAACCAGGATGGAGAATTCCATGTTTACCGACTGACAGTCCATGTGTTAATTAGTACAGGACGTGATGTGAGGTTTCTTATCACTGTATAACAGGGGTCTGCAACGTCGGCTCTCCAGCTGTTGGGGAACTACATCTCCCATCATGCTCACTGATATAGATTATACAAATGCATGATGGGAGTTGTAGTTTCCCAACAGCTGGAGAACCGCACGGTGCAGACCCTTGCTCTATAATATAGCGATCTCACGATATCTCACAAGCCTATGGGAATAGGATATCGGACATCATGGACCGCACCCACCAATAAATCCACATCCGCATGGGCTCCTGATAAATATGACCATCCTTATACTGGAAGTAGTATCAAGCACCCTAAAGGGCCGGCCACGCATTTTACACCATCTCTGTAGTATCCATTGGGGTATTGTAAATAAAGGTATCCTGATGGATTCCCTGACGTAACGGCTGCTATAGAGATCGATAGAGCAAAAGTAGCCCTAAGTGGTATATTTTGTTCTCTTTCCAAATGGTATATACTTCCATTGCGGGACTTAAAATCATTGTGTACTCTGCTCTTGAGTCCCACAGAAAGTGTGTACTGTGCCAAATAGAGAAATCGTATTCCAAATAGGAATTGGTTTGTTCTTTTACTGTCTATGACCCAACCAGGGCCATGTCGTGGTACCTTTTTTTTTTACAATACCTTAAACAGTGTTGGACAGGTTTGCCTGGGGCCCACCATTAGAATTGATTCTTGTGGCCCACCAGTAGAATTGAATCTTGGGGCTCCCCAGCAGGGTTGATTCTTTGGGCCCCCCAGTCGGGTTGATACTTGGAGCTCCCTCGTAGGGTTGGTTATTGGTGCCCCCCGTTGGGTTGATTCTTGGTGCCCCCAGTTGGGTTGATTCTTGGGGTTCACCATTGGAGTGGAATATTGCAGTCCACAACTGAAACTGATTCTTGGGGCCAATTAGTGGAGTTGATTCTTGGGATCCACCAGTGGAGTTGATTCTTGGGGTCCACAAGTGAAGCTAATTCTTTGGGCCTACTAGTGAAGTCTATTCTTGGGGGCCACCAATAGAGCTCATTCTTGGGGTCCAAAAGTGGAGCTGATTCTTGGGGCCCACCAGTGGAGTTGGTACTTGGACCCACCAGTGAAGTTGATTCTTGGTGCCCACCAGCGGAGTTGAATCTTGGGGCCCACCAGTGGAGTTGATTCTTGGGGCCACCAGTGGAGTTGGTACTTGGACCCACCAGTGAAGTTGATTCTTGATGCCCACCAGTGGAGTTGATTCTTGGGGCAGACCAGTGGAGATGATTCTTGGGGCCCACCAGTGGAGTTGAATCTTGGGGCAGACCAGTGGAGTTGATTCTTGGGGCCACCAGTGGAGTTGATTCTTGGGGCCACCAGTGGAGTTGATTCTTGGGGCCACCAGTGGAGTTGAATCTTCGGTCCCACTAGTGGAGTTGATTCTTGGGGCCACCAGGGGAGTTGATTCCTGGGGCCCACCAGTGGAGTTGATTCTTGGGGCCCACCAGTGGAGTTTATTCTTGGGGCCCATCAGTGTGATTGATTCTTGATGCCCACCAGTGTAGTTGATTCTTGGGGCCCATTCTACAGCTACTGTAAATAATTGTCCTTCTTTCTACCTCTCTTTCTCCTTGAAAAGCAGCCTAGACCTGCTATTCTTAGTGGTCCACCATGCCCAAGGGCCTACCGAAGGTTTCCCATCCTCTTCTGCGGGCTAGTCCGAACCTGGCCTTGATGAATACCTGCAATGTAGTGATGCCCAATTAACATATAATTACACATCCTTTATATACGATAGTACAATTCTCAGCTGCCATTTCAGATGTATATCTCAGGTCTACCATTTGCCCTTCCCTTATTGACACTTTTAGGCTTGGGTCTACAAATTTTTTCACAAATTTGGTCAAACCAGCGTCAAACTGAGCAATGACATATCTGAGCAACACTAGTTACTAACACTATATATCATTTTTCAGAGATGCACTGTTACTGAGCAAATATATATGCTGTGTCCTCTATTATCTCCATCATAACCCGGCCACCCACACTGATTAGATTTTATTTTATTACAATCGGAATGATAAAGACAAGCAAGTTCCGTCAGATACATCATTGAAGCCTGTTGTTGTTGGATATCCGTCTTATTCTGAATTTCGCTCCCATGGTGTCTCCCTATAGAGCACAGATTTCAGCCTCTTGTTACTCTGTGAAGTGCTTCTCCTGCGCTCATTTTCTCCATCGGTTGAGTAATGCACTTTGTATTACCTGCCAAGAGGAGGCTGGAAGTAAATTGCTCTGAACCTGTTTCTGGCTCTGAACAGTGGTTGTCACTTTTCAAGGCTGTTCATTCAACCATTGACAAAATACATTGAACATCTTTCTATAGCAGCACTAACAACGACTATCACCGCTATACTCTATGGGCAGGAATATGGATCTGAACAGGCAGGAACATTTTTATCTCTGCCCAGAGTTTCTCTCTAAGTATAATAGAGGAATATACTACAATAAAACACAACAGTTTGGAAATCAGAGGAATCGATAGAGAGCTTCTACACAATGGCAATGTGCAAAGGAACCCCGGGCAGCATAAGGGATGGTTTGTAAGAGAAACATACCAAAAATTTAGAATTTTTTCCTACATCCTGAAGGGGTTTTCTCACCAGGGTATCTTTCACTTTGAGGCTAGACTTACTGGTTACCACAGAAAAACCCCAGCATCGGCTATTGCCACAGGAAACACTGGGGATCGGCTGTTATTGCCACAGGAAACACTGGGGGTCAGCTGTTATTGCCACAGGAAACACTGGGGGTCGGCTGTTATTGCCATAGGAAACACTGAGGGTCGGCTGTTATTGCCACAGGAAACACTGGGGGTCAGCTGTTATTGCCACAGGAAACACTGGGGGTCAGCTGTTATTGCCACAGGAAACACTGAGGGTCGGCTGTCATTGCCATAGGAAACACTGGAGATTGACTGTTATTGCCACAGGAAACACTGAGGGTTAGCTGTTATTGCCACAGGAAACACTGGGGGTCGGCTGTTATTGCCACAGGAAACACTGAGGGTCAGCTGTTATTGCCACAGGAAACACTGGGGGTCGCTTT
Organism: Phyllomedusa bahiana; assembly: GCA_025379985.1. Taxonomy (NCBI): domain Eukaryota; kingdom Metazoa; phylum Chordata; class Amphibia; order Anura; family Hylidae; genus Phyllomedusa; species Phyllomedusa bahiana. The sequence continues at coordinate 23,661 of JAODAL010039575.1, read as the reverse complement.
ATTGCCATAGGAAACACTGGGGGTCGGCTGTTATTGCCACAGGAAATACTGGGGGTCGGCTGTTATTTCCACAGGAAACACTGGAGGTTGGCTGTTATTGCCACAGGAAACACTGGGGGTCGGCTGTTATTGCCACAGGAAACACTGAGGGTTAGCTGTTATTGCCACAGGAAATACTGGGGGTCATCTGTTATTGCCACAGGAAACACTGGGGGTCGGCTGTTATTGCCACAGGAAATACTGGGGGTCGGCTGTTACTTCCACAGGAAACACTGAGGGTCAGCCGTTATTGCCACAGAAACACTGGGGGTCGCCTGTTATTGCTGCAGGAAGCACTGGGGGTCGGCTGTTATTGCCACAGGAAACACTGGGGGTCGGCTGTTATTGCCACAGGAAACACTGAGGGTCAGCTGTTTTTGCCACAGGAAACACTGGACGTTGCCTGTTATTGCCACAGGAAACACTGAGGGTCAGCTGTTATTGCCACAGGAAACACTGGGCGTCGCCTGTTATTGCCACTGAAAGATTGGCTGTTATTGCTGCAGGAAACACTGAGGATCAGCTGTTTTTGCCACAGGAAACACTGGGGGTCGGCTGTTATTGCCACAGGAAACACTGGGGGTCGGCTGTTATTGCCAAAGGAAACACTGGGGGTCGGCGGGTATTGCCACAGGAAACACTGGGGGTCGCCTGTTATTGCTGCAGGAAACAGTGAGGGTCGGCTGTTATTGCTGCAGGAAACACTGGGGGTCGGCTGTTATTGCCACAGGAAACACTGGGGGTCACCTGTTATTGCTGCAAGAAACACTGCGGGTCGGCTGTTATTGCGGCAGGAAACACTGGGGGTCGGCTGTTATTGCCACAGGAAACACTGGGGGTCGGCTGTTATTGCTGCAGGAAACACTGGGGGCCGGCTGTTATTGCCACAGGAAACACTGGGGGTCGCCTGTTATTGCTGCAGGAAACACTGGGGATCAGCTGTTATTGCCACAGGAAACACTGAGGATCGGCTGTTATTGCCACAGGAAACACTGGGGGTCGGCTGTTATTGAAACAGGAAACACTGGGGGCCGGCTGTTATTGCCACAGGAAACACTGGGGGTCGGCTGTTATTGCCATAGGAAACACTGGGGGTCGGCTGTTATTGACACAGGAAACACTGGGGGCTGGCTGTTATTGCTGCAGGAAACACTGGGGGCCCGCTGTTATTGCCACAGGAAACACTGGGGGTCACCTGTTATTGCTGCAGGAAACACTGAGGGTCGGCTGTTATTGCTGCAGGAAACACTGGGGGTCGGCTGTTATTGCCACAGGAAACACTGGGGTCGGCTGTTATTGCTGCAGGAAACACTGGGGTCGGCTGTTATTGCCACAGGAAACACTGGGGGTCGGCTGTTATTGCTGCAGGAAAAAAGGGGTCGGCTGTTATTGCCACAGGAAACACTGGGGGCCGGCTGTTATTGCCATAGGAAACACAGGGTCAGCTGTTATTGCCACAGGAAACACTGAGGATCGGCTGTTATTGACACAGGAAACACTGGAGATTGACCACAGGAAACACTGGGGGTCAGCTGTTTCCATGTATTCAGACTTCTCTGTTTATTATGTTTATTAGTCTAGATTAGATAAATTACCTTCTACCAGCACAGGAGAAGCTTCTGAGCTAAAGTAAACAGTAGTAATTAGTGTCTTTTGTCTGAAAGATCAGATAACACACAGGTTCTCACACTGCTGGCTGTCACCTGTGTGATGACTTCATTCCCTGCTATCAGATAGAACAAACAGCAGGGAAGAAGAAGTACACAGGTCGGTCACTTGGGAAACCAGAGAGAGCTCAGAAGGTGATAAAATCACTTGTAGCTCCTTAACCCAAAAAAATGAACAAAGCAATATATTTGGAAAACGTCTTCATTTAGTGTTCCCTACATGTTGAAAGTTATTCTTTGTAGTGAGTATTCTTTAAGTGTATTCCAGCTTTTGAGTACTTTTATAGACTGTAAATGTCGCCTCATACTTAAAATGGAAACATTTTTGCTTGCAGCCCTAGCCTCAAGTGGCCAATAATCATGAAAAGTAATTTATTTTTCCGATTGACACATTTGTGGATGGGGGTGAGCTGCCTTTTGTCAGAAACAATATTTTTGTCTCCGGTCAATGAGCGTCCCTCAATCACCCGATCACTTATGTGTTTGTCGATAAATGGACAAGGCTTCATTAGCAGGATAACGAGGATTGATTGAAAGGGCTCGTGTTAATTAGAGTGCACTGTAATTATGCAATACCAGATACTTCGGAATGGCCCTTATGCCAAAGGCGCTTATTTGATTTTTTTCATAATGGCATTTAACCAGCAACCTATTTCTCATCTCATAAAATGACCCCACTCATCATTCTTCATCGAGATCTCTATCCCGGGTCAAAACGACAAGTTGTAGTGTTCAGATGTCCATTAGATCCAATGTAATTCATCTTACTGCTTGGAATAATTATGGTGTTTTTGCTGGAGGTTTTGTTAAGTGGTTGCCTGATTGCTCTTGTAAAGATTCATTACTTGGAGCACTTACCTTGTGGTTCGGGGAGGAGGGGAAGGAAGAGAAATTCTTTAAGATCCATTATTCCTGCAGGTTCAAGAGATTTATTGTATCTGCGACAACGAAAGAGGAAATTAAAGGCCACTTGGGAGTTATTGAATATTATCATTGTAATCTGAATGCTTAAAGTAGGTGAAAGTAATGGTCGGGGCTGTCTCATCCGGCAAGTGGTCATGTCTACCCTACAACTCTTCGCTCGTAAAGAAGGTGACAACGTAAAGAAATATCACTGAGAAATTGTCTGGATTCTTGTATTTGAATTGAATTTTCTCATTCATTATTCATGACTGTTTTCCTTTGTCTCTGTTACTGGCTCATTGTTTAATGCCCTGACTCGGTGGAAAGGGGCCCTTGGGTGTAAGATTTACAAGGTGTAATATTTTAGTCTTAATTTTACCTTTTACATCATTAAAACAGCTTGGAGGTTAGTCCTTATCACATCTCTGGGATTTAACTCTGTATTGCCTTAATTTGTACCCAAACCTATTGTTTGGGCAGCCCAATGGCTCAGTGATTTGCATTGTTGCCTTGCAGCACTGGGGCCCTGGATTTAATTCCAACCAAGGACAACATCTGCATAAAGTTTGTATGTTCTCCCCAAGTTTCTGTAGGTTTCTGCTCACATTTTCTATCTATATGGGCCCAAAGATTTATCCGACTGATCGCTGATTATAGCAACGCTGCATAAAGTTATTTGGATATTTTTCTTCCCCTGAAGAACCGTATCAGTAACGGCGGAAATGCGTCGAGTGTTTTTGTCCAGGCGATGCAATAATCTGTTTCCTTATATTTGAATATCATACTTTGAGTCAGGGGCTAGCCACCGATAGGTGGGGTTGTCCTTTTTGGGTCGGGGTCCCCACTTGTTAGGTAGGGTGTAATAGGGACCGTAATATCATACTTTGAGTCAGGGAGTAGCCACCGATAGGCGGGGTTGTCCTTTTTGGGACGGGGTCCCCACTTGTTAGGTAGGGTGTAATAGGGACCGTTAGGTGCGTATATAGAGAGTGTTGGACTTTTTCCGGATGTATCAAGTTTCTATGTATGTGTTATTTTACATCTATCTAATTGGGTGCATCTAATCCGGTCACGTGAATATGCTGTTTTTGTAATATAATAATATATCATTCGGCATAATGATATGTAGATTTACCTCGATGGCTTTTGAATAATGGCTATGGATATTCCTATGGAAGCAATTTGTTATTATACTTATGTTCCTACAAATCACATTATATTGGTTAGAGTATCTCTAATAAAAGTTAAGTTTTAGCTGTATGCTTTGGTGTGGTACAAATACGGCTGTTTTTGACTTTTTTGTGATAGCAAGAGACTGGTTTATTTTAGTTTGTCGCATGACAAACACATTCAGACCGGTTAATCTGGTATTTATATTGTGAGCCCCAATGGGAACCAGTTTCAATGATCACAATCACTGTAGAGCACTACGGAATATGTTGGTGCTATGTCAACAGGAATAAATCCTAAAATGTACAGCGCATATTCTCTTAACTCTTTATTTCAGCCTTTTGCTCCATTACCCAACAAATGGTCCATTTGTAGAAGTTTAGCTTCTAAGGTGTCTGTAAAACGTGATAATATTCAGGGTATTATCTAATTTGTTATTATCTTATTATACGTCTTTTGTCAGACTTTGTCAGAAGGTTTATTCTGATTTCATGTCAGATAGTGAGAAAAACATGCAGAAGGGGCTTTTTATCTAGGGTATGTAAACTTCTGGTTCCAACTGTATCTATCTGTACACTGTATATTAATACCTTTTGTCCAACCTGTACTTGTATGGTACATTAGTATTCTTTGTAGGTGTAACCTTCAACTTTGCGTGAGCATTCATCCATATCTGTACCTGAACTCATATCTTATTTCTTGTTATTTGTATAGCATATTCCCCTGGATTGTATGGAGAATACACACAAACTCACTGAATCTTAACTAAATGTGGATTTCACCATTTTTTGCCCTTTGTGCCACAGGTCCATAAGTTATAGATTTGTTTGGAAACTCACTTTTTCCTGATGTTAACAAATATGATTTGTCCTTCAGAGTAGTGTTTGTAGTACTTGTTAGAAATGAATTTCTCACTGCATTACTCAGTCTGTATAAAGATATATCCACTATTACCTTTCTGTAAAAAAAATCATCTGGTGGTCAACAGATAGACACAAAGGGTGACACATATGAACTGGACTGCGCCAGTTTTCTGGTGTCGTAGCCCTGTCCGACAGATGTATGAAAAGTCGTACGTCAATACTTGACGCAGTCTGCACCAGACACGACACTTTTGAATGCGTGAATGCACCAAAATTTGGCACAAAACTGGCACACAAATCCATACTAGGGCTGAGACAAAGTTTGGTGCATAACCCTCTTTCATACATAGTGGCGTATTCAACACTCCTCTATAATGATTTAGAACTGGCATGTCGGTGCCAAGTTTCATACATGGCTCCCAAATAGCATAAACAACTCCCAATAGAGTATTGCAAAATCAAGTGTTTTTATCTCACACCACCCACAGTTGTAGATTTTTTTGCAACTAAAAAACAGTCTCATTTAAATTAAAATCATCCAATGAAGCACATCTTTCCATAGTTTTAGGCAGATGCATAGGTTAGCGGTATGTTCTGTAACAAGTGTACAGCATGTAAATTTACCCTTGAAGGTATTTTTAAAAAGGTTGAGATGAAAAGAAATCAGTAATTTACAGCTGAAAGCCTTTAAGCAGCTTTTTCCAAAAGTCAAGCAGTAAACCCTCTGACTTCAAAAGACACGAATCAGAATCAAACCCGACTTTTAGAGTAGCTCCATATAAGCATGAAAAATGGCCACCTTTCTGCAAGACTTGTCCATAACTGCTTATGTCAGGAACTTGCAGAAAATGCTATGGACTGACAAATAGGTAAGCAATTGCATCATCATGTTATGTAATCACTGCTGTTAAAAGTCTCTTTTAAATATTAATCTATAGGATACAAGAAAATACAATCATCCAAAATTAAAATCCTGCTTTACAGGCACTATTATTCCATACATCCTCTCTAACATATGGCATATATAGTATAAATCAGTCCTCCAAAAAACCTGTAATTTTCATTAAGATTTCCAATTTTACATAATACAATGTCAACACCCTAGTGATACGCTAGCAATGTCATCAACAGGCTGCAATCAACAGACACACCACAAGGTCTCCACACATAGACACTCAGGACTGCATGTATAAACTAAATAGCTTTAAGGTAGTGTAGAATGCGCCAGTATGTATGAAGCTGTTCTTCTGCACTTAATATTAATTTTAGATTATATAATTTTATCAAAATTTTATAGGAGATAATTTGATATTTTTGGGATATTATAAAATTTAATCATAATTTCAATCATTTATTTGATATTATTTAATTTCATATAGTTTGATACTTATAAATTAGTTTGTATTATTTTAGTGGTATAAGTTGAGAAATAATTGATATTTTTTGCCCTAATGGCAAATCTAGTTCTACTACGACAACTTTGGCCTCAGTCAGACCATTTTTAACTTGGTCTGGCTGTTCTGACAGTTATGTGCCTACTTTTGACATTCCATGTTCATAAATGTGTCTAATAATATGAATCTGGTGCAACACGCCCTCACTTCTTTGGCATATTACAAAGATTTGGTGCAGACGCATATTGTGTCAAAGTTTGGAGTACGGTTGTTCTTACATATACGGAACAGGTTTTTGACCTCTAATCACGCTAGAACACTGGCAGAGCCCATATAGTATAAACAACTCCTGAAAGAGTATTGTGACTTTTTTTTCAAACCTAAACATCTCACTCCACTTATTCCAGTATATGTTGTAATATCACTTCTGTAATATCCCAGTCTACCAACTCTAACATACAGTATTCATACACACTTGAATAGTTCCCGGCAGAGTATTACAAAATAATATTTATAAAAAAAAAAAAAAAAAAAAAAGCTAAACAGAATTTGTCAACTAAGAGGAAAGGTAATTACTAGCACATCCAAAAAATTTCTATAAATGCATCCAGCAGCCTACCTTAAGATAAATATTCTTTATTTCATCATATTAAAAGTTGAAATCCACATTTCCCCATATCCATAGAAACGCAGTTCACGGCATCCGCGTTTCAAGCCGGTTGCTCTTAATCATGTACATGCTTCAAGGGTCCCAGGAGCTGTCCGTGTACCCCCAATAGCGGTATGAATCGAAGGTTAGCAACATTCCCTTTTTCATAGTAATGAATAGCACCTCTGTAGTAGAAATATATAAACAGCTCCTGACAGAGTGTTATAAAAGCTTGTTATTTATTTTTTTTCTTAAACAAAGCGGATCATCTCAATTGATGTTGAACAACAAGGAAATGTAATGAATGGCACATTTGTAATATCCCAGTCTGCCAACTCGAATGTAAAGTATATGTACATAAACAACTCCCGGCAGAGTGTCACAGAGTCAGGTTTTATTCAAACCTGATGATCTTAGGCCTCTCATCTCAGAATATGTTAAGTAAAGAAAAAGGTAAGAGGGGACTCACTAATAATAGCTCAGTCCACTGAGGACTCAATATCTAGTATGCACATCTTTGCATTTCAAGTTTGTAGAGCTCAAGCATGCTGGCCTACTAGACAGAACGCCAAGTATGTTCTAAGTAGACACTTACTTGCACTAAATTTTCAACCTTTTGCAGAAGACATCATTGCTAACGGTCATATGCCTATGGTGAGATGAGTTATGTGCATTAACCAGGTTCATAAAAGCTAAATTTATCATCTATCCCCTCTCTTTACAATTATAACCCCCTGCTTGCCCGAGAGGAACAAACAAGATAAATAACAGTTGCCTACGCAAGCGCAGTCCTTGTTACGCATCCTTGTGCAATTTACAATCCGACATCCAAAGGATAACCTGTAATTTTTGTTTCTGAACTGGTGGAAATAAAGGCTGATTAGTCTCCACTGCGCGTTTCCCACCCGGCTATCTGCAAATTTGTCCCGATTGCCTCTCGGCTGGAGGATCAGATGCAGAAACGAAGTGTGTATTTTGGGAATCTCAGCTTGATGGGTTCCAGGAATAGCAGCAGATACGTCTGCATCGTATAATTTGCAGTCATTGCCTCAAGGACTTTGGTTCTGCCACTAAAATTACTCTGCTTAGACCCTGTTGAGAAGTCTAGATACAGCAATGCTTTTAATACATTTCTTCTTTTTCACCATCCAAATTCCTTTTTTTTTTTTTTCTGTTTCACCTTGAAAAGGGCAAATACATTTTGATGGGGGCTACACAGTGGTGAACATTTTGCTGTAGTAATTGGAATAGTTTAAAGTGCCAACATCATGTGCGTTTTGTCCCTCTTAGGGAGACAACAAAATGTATGTGAATATGAATAACACAAAGCGCCTTGCAGAATTTCACTCTTCTTGTCGGTAAAACATCTGGGTGAAACCAGATGTGCAGTGCGTTTAATAAAAAGTCTGTTTGCCCAGTATTTCTAATATTCCCATCGCAGATTATGAGATGCCTACTGTCACCCGTCTAGAGATGTGCCAAATCTTTCTCATAAAACGTGACATTTTCCAAACCTATCATTTCTGTTTACCTTTAAGCCGGCCATAAATTTTGCAATAGTTATAGCAAATTCACCAGATTTTCAGATGGAATGAAAGTAAGTCATTTTCTGGTAAAAGTCTTCCTAAGACTAAGAAGATAATTATGTTCTGTGAATATGACTGGCAGAGCATTTCCAGCTATGAACGTGAAGATCTTCCAACTTCACAAACAGGCTGCAATTAAACCGGCAATTAAATATCTGTTGGATCGGTTGAAATTGGCCAAACAACCGATGGGGAAATTATACATAATATACATAATACTGAAGACAAGTTTTTGTTTGTTGTGTCAACATCATTAAACATTTGTAGCAACCAGTAAAGAACATAAAGCGCTACCCTGTTTCCCCGAAAATAAGACGCCCCCGAAAATAAGACCTAGTGCATTTTTTTATGCAATTCAGAGCTTGGCCGCTTATGCTGATGTTTGTGATGAAATCACTACAGTATATTAATACAGGTTGATGTTTTGTTCAACAATAAATGTGAATTCTTGTTCATGGAAATAAGAAATCCCCTAAAAATAAGTCTTAGCTCGTCTTGAGGAGCAAAAATTAATATAAGACACTGTCTTATTTTCGGGGAAACAGGTTAGCATAGCTCTGTAACACACCCAATTCCTATAGTAGACTGATCCCCCATCAATATGGGATGGAAGCAGTCACTTTGCCAGTACAGTGCCAAGCTAACTGGTCTGATCCCAAATCTAACCTTCCCCAAGTTCATAAGATAACTGCAACCCACGGCAGAGCTTGACCTCACACTAGGGAGCTATGTGTGGAAAATATGCAAATGATTGACTTTCTTTACTACCAATCAGCTCCACTGTCTTTTACCTTGAGCTGAACGGATTCAGCCAATCAGAGTAGATAAGTCTATCTATCTATCTATCTATCTATCTATCTATCTATCTATCTATCTATCTCATATCTATCTATCCATCTATTTTTCTCATATCTATATCTATCTATCTATCTATCCCATATCTATCTATCTATCTATCTATCTATCTATCTATCTATCTATCTATCTGTCCCATATCTATCTATCTATCCCATATCTATCCCATATCTATCTATCTATCTATCTATCTATCTATCTATCTATCTATCCCATATCTATCTATCTATATCTATCTCATATCTATATATTTCATATCTATCTGTCTCTCTGTCTGTCTATAATTCTATCTATCTTTTTTCTGTCTATCAATCTATCTATCTAGGTCTTCATATCATCTCATCTCTATCTATCTATCTATCTATCTATCTATCTATCTATCTATCTATCTCATATCTATCTATCTCATATCTATCTATCTATCTCTCTCATATCTATCTATCTATCTATCTATCTCATATCTATCTTTCCATCTATTTTTATCATATCTATCTATATATCTCATATCTATCTATCTATCTATCTATCTCATATCAATCCATCTATTTTTCTCATATCTATCTATCTATCTATCTATCTATCTATCTCATATCTATCTATCTATCTATCTATCTATCTCATATCTATCTATCTATCTATCTCCTATCTATCTATCTATCTATCTATCTATCTATCTATCTATCTATCTATCACATATCTATCTCTCTCATATCTATCTAGCTATCTGATATCTATCTATCTCCTATCTATCTATCTATCTATCTATCTATCTATCTATCTATCTATCTATCACATATCTATCTCTCTCATATCTATCTAGCTATATGTTATCTATCTATCTCATATCTATCTATCTATCTATCTATCTATCTATCTCATATCTATCTATCCATCTATTTTTCTCATATCTATCTATCTATCTATCTATCTATCTATATATCTCATCTCTATCTATCTATCTATCTATCTATCTATCTATATATATGTCCCATATCTATCTATCTATCTATCTATCTATCCCATATCTATCTATCTATCTATCTATCTATCCCATATCTATCTATCTATATCTATCTCATATCTATATATTTCATATCTATCTGTCTCTCTGTCTGTCTATAATTCTATCTATCTTTTTTCTGTCTATCAATCTATCTATCTAGGTCTTCATATCATCTCATCTCTATCTATCTATCTATCTATCTATCTATCTCATATCTATCTATCTCATATCTATCTATCTATCTCTCTCATATCTATCTCATATCTATCTATCTATCTATCTATCTATCTATCTATCTATCTCTCTCATATCTATCTCATATCTATCTATCTATCTATCTCATATCTATCTTTCCATCTATTTTTCTCATATCTATCTATATATCTCATATCTATCTATCTATCTATCTATCTATCTATCTCATATCAATCCATCTATTTTTCTCATATCTATCTATATATCTATCTATCTATCTATCTATCTATCTAATATATATCTATCTATCTATCTCATATCTATCTATCTATCTATCTATCTATCTATCTATCTATCTATCTATCTATCTATCTCCTATCTATCTATCTATCTATCTATCACATAGATATCTATCTCATATCTATCTAGCTATCTGATATCTATCTATCTCCTATCTATCTATCTATCACATATCTATCTCTCTCATATCTATCTAGCTATATGTTATCTATCTATCTCATATCTATCTATCCATCTATTTTTCTCATATCTATCTATCTATCTATCTATCTATCTATCTATCACATATCTATCTATCTATCTATCTATCTATCTATCTATCTCCTATCTATCTATCTATCTATCTATCTATCTATCTATCTATCTATCACATATCTATCTCTCTCATATCTATCTAGCTATCTGATATCTATCTATCTCCTATCTATCTATCTATCTATCTATCTATCTATCTATCTATCTATCACATATCTATCTCTCTCATATCTATCTAGCTATATGTTATCTATCTATCTCATATCTATCTATCCATCTATTTTTCTCATATCTATCTATATATATATATATATCTTTCCATCTAATATCTAACTATCTTATGTCTATCTATCCAAAGGAAAAATGGCAGCACTCATTCAGGTAACAATTGAACAGTGATGTGTTTATTTCCACATATTACAAAACCGACGTTTCCTCTCCCTCACAGAGCCATTTTCAAGTATCAAACCTTTCAAATCACAGGGAATGTATAATCACACTAATACAAACACAATCACAATCAAACAGAAGTGAATCATAAAAAATACAATATATAAATAAAGTGCATCAATATAAAATATGTTTTCATCTAATAATTGAAGTGTTGCTTAATTTTTCATTTTTATGTGGACTATCTATCACTTCTATCTATCTATCTATCTATCTATCTATCTATCTATCTATCTATCTATCTATCTATCTATCTATCTCATATCTATCTATCACTAACTATCTATCTATCTATCTATCTATCTATCTATCTATCACATATCTATCTATCCATCTATCTATCTATCTATCTATGAAATATCTATCTATCTATCTATCTATTTATCTCATATCTGTTTATCTATCTCATGTCTATTTATCTATCTCATACCTATCTATTTATCTATCTATTTATCTATCTATCTATCTCTCTATCTATCTATCTATCTCATATCTATCTATCTGTCCCATATCTATCTATCTATCTATCTATCTGTCCCATATCTATCTATCTATCTATCTATCTATCCCATATCTATCTATCTATCTATCTATCCCATATCTATCTATCTATATCTATCTCATATCTATATATTTCATATCTATCTGTCTCTCTGTCTGTCTATAATTCTATCTATCTTTTTTCTGTCTATCAATCTATCTATCTAGGTCTTCATATCAGAATAGATAGCCTTTACTTCTTCATATCACTACAATCCCCATTGTGGAAAGAAAAGCCAGTGTCTACCCTTCCTATTGTAAGAAAGATTGACAGCTTGGTACTTAGTAGTATAGATTCTCTCATTCCTAGTTTTATAGCACTGTGGTGTCAGTAAAGAGGGAGGAGGATAGCTGTGGTCAAGCTATGCTGGACTTTCCAACATATAAATTACAGAGGCTTTCCCAATGGTAAATATAGATGTAAATATAGATGTGTCCTTCCTTACCTTTCATCTTGGATTAACATATCCTGAGATGAGTGGCATAATAAATCCAGATTTGAGTTAAAGCAGATCTCTATTCATAGGAAAATATACCTGACATTTATTTTGGTGAGCCAGTTTGATTTATACTATATGAATACACAGATATATTATTTCTTACCTTTCCTGTTGCTTCAACATCTCCTGATATGAGTGGTGCAAGTTGACCAGATTTTACAAAAAAAAAACATAATTTCACAATACCCTTTTTGGGGTTTTTTTAGCATATTGTCTATTTGGCCACCCAGGGGGGTTGTAATAAATTTTAACTCGTCAAAAGTTGTTTATGGGGCAAATGTGTCCTAATGCTTCCAAAAGGTTAATATTTTAAATGCAGCCTGTCGGGATTTTTCATGCATTGGCTGCTATGACCACCCATGTTGGTGGTGAACCTTTTTTTTTCAGGTTTCAGGCTTTTCCGGGCTATATAACCCACTAAAGGGGGTAAAAGTAAAACATTGTTCTTCGGGGGGGTTTTTTTAGCTAATTTTCTTTATGTAAACCACCTAGCCAATGAATGAAAATGCAACCTTTTTCTGTAGTTGTTTACTATATTTTCTATATGGGCCACCCCAAAATTTTTTGGTGGAACTGCACCTTTTTTTTTGCTAGCAAATTACAATAATCTTTTGAATTTTTTAACAAAAAATCTGATAGGCCAAAGGGGTTTTTTTTAACAGGTTTTCATAAGTGGGGCGGGGTTTTTTACAGCACTGGGGGCATTTACATTTTCGGGGGTTTCCCCTTACTGTTTAGACTGTGGGGGGTTCTACAGCTTTAGGGTCCCACTTCTTGCTCACTTTGGTGGTCCAGTTCAGGGTCCCACTTTCGTTCACTTTTGGCGGTTTTTTCAGCTTCAGGCCCCAACTTCCTGTTTTGGGGGATGAGGGGGTTTTAAAAGTTCAATCTCCACTTTCTGTTCAACATGGGTCTACACCAGGGTTTCACTTCCTGCCCGGGGAGGGCGCTTTTTACAGCTTTGGGTCCCATTTCTGTTTAGGGGTGGGACGTTCTACAGCTCCAACTCCACTTTCCCTTTCAGGCGGGGCATTTTACACTCAGGGCCACCACAAAATTGATCAGCAATTTATTTGGAAATTTGTCTTTATTTTAAAGGGGTTTTTCTAAAAAGTCCCGTTTCCCTTAAACCTGTTATCTGATCAGGAGACAAAATTAACTCAGCATGCTGAGTCACCGGGAACAGGGAGGGGGTCTGAGCAGAGACAAGCAGTGCCAGGGAGCGTCTACAATGTTTACACAAATAATTACATTAGAACCAGTGGATTCTCTTTACAAAAGACAGGATCTTTCTCCCCAGTCCCATTCTAGCTCCTTCATGTTCCCTATCATCAGATAAGAAGTGCAGACAGCTCAAGCCCAGCCAGATCAGCTCCTGGTCTTGTCTAATGTAAACTGTCAGGTAACTAAGGGCATCTGATTAAGGCTGTAGCTCTCAGAAGCTTCACTTTTTGTAATCACATATATTTAGAAAAGTGATTAAATACCCATTTTGGAGGATCCCACGTCAACATTACATTGTGGCAAAACCCCTTTAACTTTACCTACATATATAAAGCTAGTGAATGAGGCGAGGATACCCCTTTAATGAAATTCTACCTTTTTGAAGTTGATCATTTCTATTACCCCTGATAGGATGTAGTCCATTTTGCTTAACATGTAAATTCTTGTCTATCATTTTATCATCTTATACAATTCAACTACATCTTGGAATCAGCCATGTGACTGGTCGCCAAGGTCAATAGTATCATTTCCCTATTCACTGCTGTCTATAGCTGTATAACAGTATCCTGTCTTAATACAGTTCCAGCAAAAATCTGACATGAAAAAAAAAAAAAAAGTTCCATTTAGCATAAAAAGTGCCGTCCGGCCAAATAAATGCCTCGTTTTGAGCACTTATGACTTGAGCGCTGCGCATTCCCAGTCTAAATATATTCCGTATTTACATTTATATTATAACAGGCTTGCTGTCTCATGCTTAATTTTGCAGATTTATAGATTTTCTGTCATCTGTGGGGTTAAATCATTAATATTGATTTCGCTCCAGTCCATTTTAACTCTCTTTATGCTGAATGTCCTCCAGCCTAGTCCATAGTCATAAAACATTTTTCTCTGGCTGTCAGCTTAGAGCTGATTTTACCATTTGATTTTTCTCACCTTATGAATATTTAACGTCGTCTGCTCAGAGAGGTCGCATTTAAAACAAAACTACAGCTCGGGAGCGGCAGGGCAAACGCACGTTATCTTCAATAAACCAGAACATGCGTCCGATCCGCCTGCAGCGAAACATAATTAAAATAAGAGGAAGATAATTGGGATATTTGTTGTGACAGCAAACCCATAATGAATTGTCTTATTAATGGGGAAATATTAGGTGGATACAAGCAATTACTGTTACAAGTCCAAGATATTTTCAGATTTCTGTTGCGATAGAGAAAGAATAAGAAACAGATTTTACATGCTTAGGTAATGTCTGCTGTGCATTCCGCGGGAGGCTTCTTGTCCTAAATCAATCCTGGGTGCAGTATATAATCCTTTCCAGATTTCCCAAGTATCATTTTATTGCATTTAATACAGTGCATTTTCCTTGCAACTGTCCCTAAAAATAAAGAACAAATGAGTAAATCAATTTAAAAGAATGACTAAAAAAAAATCAAATAAAAAATAAATGACAAAAAAATAAAAAATAAATGAATAAAAAATGAATAAAATAAAAAATGAATGAATTAAAAAGTGACTACAATAAAAGAATAAATAAAATAAATGACTAAAAAAAATAAAAAATAAATGAAAACTAAAATAAAAAATAAGTGAAAAAAAAGAATAAAATAAAAAATAAGTGAAGAAATAAAATATAAATAAATAAAAATTAAATGAGGAAATAGTAATAAATAAATGAAGAAATAAATGGATAAATAAATAAAAGATAGGTGAATAAATAAAAAATAAATTAAAATGAAATTAAGAAATAGTATTAAAGAAATAAATGGATGAATAAATTAAGAAAATCAATAAATAAATGAATGAATGGAAAAAAAAAATAGTCCAAGTTGTGTTGATTTAAATTAAGGTATTCCGCAAAGAATGTACCTAAGTTTTCAATTCTTTAGGCTGGGTTCACATAGCAGGCAGCACATTTATTATGGCAATCGCAGCAGAATTATTGCGCAATTGTACTAAAATACTGGCGCACAAGGTTTTCACCACATTTATTATGTTTTAAACCAGGGGTCCCCAACCCTAGTCCTCAGGACCCACCAACAGGTCATGTTTTCTGGCTTTCCTTAGCATTGCACAGGTGATTTAATTCTTGTCAGTGCATTCTGCTGGAGATCCTGAAAATATGACCTGTTGGTGGGGCGTGGGGACTGGAGTTGGGGGACACTGATTTAATCCGTTTCTAGACACTTCTGAGCCTCGACCAGCAAAAGGGGCATGACCCTGGTAATAGGGGAATTGCTTTGTATAAAGCACGTGCCTTAGTGTGCATCGCTGGGCCCAAAAAGGTGGCAAAATTTTGCGGCATACAGTAAGTCAACTTATAGAAGCTGTAAACTTAGACTAGTCAGTATAAACATGATACACTATGATAAATCTGACACATTTTAAGACTGTTTAGCCTAAATTTACACTAAGGGTATGTTCACACGTGGTAATTTCAGCACGCATTTCGCGTTTTATTTGCACTCTAATACGGGTGAGATGCGCCCCGAAATTACAGTAATCCACAGTTCTCATAGAGAACTATGGATTACGCCTCCTCTCCCCGCTCGTACAATACGATCGTATTGTACACGCAGGGAGATAAGTGACATGTCAATTATTCGCGGCGAATATGCGCCGCCAGTAATGAATGTCAATAAGGTTGGCAGGCTGCCGCTCCCCCCCCCCCGCAATGGATTAGCGCAAGCTCCCAAAAGACACGATGTACTGCGACGCGTGCTGTATACGCCGCACTAAATCGTATGAACATACCCTTAGTATTATACTGTATTAATAAATCTGCCCCAGTGCTTTTTAACATGTATTTTGCATCAGTATTTGTAAGCAAAAAACAGAAATGAAACCTACAGAGAGACAAAGGGCCTAGCAGTAAGATTGTCTTTGTTGCCCATAGCAACTAATCACAGTCCATAGCCATCAGACAGAACTCATAGCGACCAAACAGAGTCCAAAGTGACCAATCAGAGCTCATAGCGACCAATCAGAGCCCAGAGCAACCAATCAGAGCCCAAACCAATCAGAGCTCATAGCAACAAATCACAGCCCGTACCAACCAATCAGAGCCCATATCAACCAATCAGAACCCATAGCAAGCAATCAGAGCTCATAGCGACCAATCAGAGCCCATAGCAAGCAATCAGAGCCCATAGAAAGCAATCAGAGCCCATAGCAAGCAATCAGAGCCCATAGCGACCAATCAGAGCCCATAGTAACCAATCAGAGCTCATAGTAACAAATCAGAGCCCATAGCAACCAATCAGAGCCCATAGCAACCAATCAGACCCATAGCAACCAATTAGAGCTCATAGCATCTGAGAATCTACCTTGGCTCAGTTCGGGACGTTACCTTGTTGAAATTCTGTGCTTAAAAGTGCGGAATTTTAAATGAACGTGCTTTTCTGCGCTGAACATACATTGTGTGAACTTGCACTTTGCAGGAGCGGGACGACGGATAGGCAAAGGTAGGCGACCGTCTAGGGCGCCACTTCATCCCCGGCAGAAAAAGGAGCCAATTAGGTATGGAGTGGGCTGAATTTTCCATTGGGGAAGGGGGCGCTGGGTGCCTTATTTGCCTAGAGTACAAGAATACCTTGTCCCAGTCCCGACACTAAGCCACTATTAGGCTGTCTTTCCAAGCTGAAAATGACGGCACATAAGCAACACGATTCCACATTTAAAAACCCAGGTTAAGGCCATGTCCCTACGGCACGGGTTTTGACCCGGTTTCTCAGCCGGTTTTCGGTTTTGAAAACCATCTGCAAACTGGGTGAAAACTTTTAATACGGGCCTCTATGGAAAACCCGCGCAGCAGTCCCCACTTAGACCGCCGGCGGCCCGAAAAACATTCAACATGGTCATTCTTCTGACCAGTTTTCGGACAGGAGATGAATATGTGAATGCGAAGGGGGAGGGCTTTTCTCTGCTAATTGTGGAGAAAAGCCATCCCCCTGCGGCCGTGTGTACGGCTCAAAAACCGGACAAATACCGGTCGGATAATCCAACCGGTATTTGTACTGTGCCGTGGGGACCCGGCCTAAGGGTAATTCCACATGAGCAGTTTTGATACAATTTTTGATGCAGTTTTAAAGCCAAAATCCAGTAGTAAATAAAAAAAAAAAATAAAGATGTATAATCTTTCCTGTATAATTCCCCATCCCACTCCTTACTGTGACTCAGGCTTTGTCTACACAGCTAATGATTAAAATACCATTGGAAATCCGACAGTATTTTCACATTGCCGTACCTCGGTTTTTGGCGTGGGTTTGCCCAACGAAACGCGACTGGTTTTCCGCAGAAATCTTCCGGCAGAGGGCCGGCGGTTTAGAAATCCGACAATAGAAAATTCATGCTGTCTATGGGGCACTGGTTACAGTTGGATTTTCAGCAGATTCTAAGGGCGACATGTCCCAACACACCAACGCCAGTTTTTTGTTCTATTTTGCGGCAAACCCACTTTTTACGCCATATTTTTGTTGTAAAAGGACTGTCGTACACCAAAACTAGGCGGGCACGACACATTGTAATGCACCTAAATATGGTGCGCTGTGCGCCCCCCGTTGGGCAATGAGCCTCCATAGACGCATACCATATACTACCAATGATATGCTATGTGCCGAGTGTTGAGCAATGCGCCCTTTTTTGATGCAATGCGCCCCCTTTTTTAATATGATGCCCCCTTTTTTGATGCAATGCGCCCTTTTTTGATACAATGCTCCCATTTTTTTATAAGATGATCCATTTTTTGATACGATGCCCCCTTTTTTTGATACAATGCCCTCTTTTTTGATACATTGCCCCCTTTTTTGATCCAATGCCCCCTTTTGTGATGCAATGCTCCCTTTTTTGATACAATGCTCCCTTTTTTGATAAGATGCCCCTTTTTTGATCCAATGCCCCCTTTTGTGATGCAATGCACCCTTTTTTGATGCAATGCGCCTTTTTTTGATACGATGTGCCATTTTAGGCGCATTAAGTTTTATATGCAAGGTATACCTGACGCCAGTTTTTAGAAAGTATTGTACTTTCAGGCGCACTTTACACTGATTTAATGCGCCTAAAACTAGCATGGATATGCCACTTTTCGGACATGTCGCCCTAAATACTGAAACCATCAAAAATCAGACCAGAAACCAGTGCCGAGTAGACAGGGCCGTAGAGAATTCCAGCAAAACAGATTGTACAATAATACCCCCATTAGGAACAATCATAATGCTTTCTTAGTAATGTAGTAAAAACCCAATTGATTAAAAAGCACAAGTAATTTAAATTTAAAAATGCACTATTAATGCTGTATTTCTTAAACCAGCATACATGCGTTTTTCAAATGAACAAGAAATTTCACATGCGAAAGTAACATAAATATTCTGCAGATTTACTGACTATGAGGTAATTGGCTATGCAATAATTAGCTAGGACTTTTTATTCAGGTAAAAAACATTTATTTTAATGTTCATATGTGAACAATGCATAGCCAGATACCGCATCACAAAACTGTATCAGAACACGGTAAAACGCATTTTTCTGGGTGCGGTTTCTATGTTTTTTCCAATAATGCCGCACCGTGTGAATACATGCACAGCTTGCCATTTGGCATCAAAAAACCTTCTAGGAAAGGCTTGAGTTAAGAAAGCTGCGTACATAGAAGTTTTAGGGATTCCAGAACTGATGATCTTCTGTTTAAAGGGGTTGCCCACTTAGGGCGACATGTATGAAGGAAGGTGCATTGAAGTTCAATTTCTCTTCTTTTTTCCAGTGTGTAATGCGCCTGATGTATGAAAGTGGTTTTTGTGCGTTCATAAATGATGTGTAAAGTTCCCCGCCCCTCGTCTGTGTGTTTGGTGCATTATGGAACTGAGGCCATTTAGTAATGCACCAAACATGTATAAAGGCTATAGATAGGCTGGGAATAAGAGAAAAGTCATTAAATAAGCATGTCAGTGAATAGAAACTATGGTAATCATATCGGTGTTGGCTCTTGCTGTATGTAGAATAAAGGATGAGAGCAACAAAAATACATTTCAAATTTAATGTAGTAAAAATGTAAAATATAAAAATCTGAACATCATCAGTGGGTTATTTACTGTAAACTAATGTAAAAGATTCTATTAATTTTAAATACATTTTATAGGAGATATTTTTATATTTTTGGGATATTATATATTTTTATATTAATTTTATATGATAACATTTTTATTAAATTTATATAATTAAATTTTACACAGTTTGATAATTATAATAAATCACTTTTTATTATTGTACTGGTGTAAGTTGAGAAATATTGGACAGCAAATCTAGCTCCACTGCGACTCCTCAGTCTCAGGCAGAGCACATTGAGATAGCTCTGCCTGTCCAGGCAGTTATGCGCTAGTTTTGCCGAACCACATTCATATATGTGTCTAATATTACAAATGTGGTGTGACGCTCCCAGAACGCCCCCAGAATGCCCAATAGGCGCATTAGAAAGTGTTGAGTCTTGTAGATTGTAAGCCCTCGCAGGTAGGGTCCTCTCTCCCTCTGTCGTACCAATTGTCATTAATCACTAATCACTGTACTCGTTTGACTTATGTTATGTATGTAACCCCCTCGAATGTACAGCGCCCTGGAATCAATGACGCTTTAAAATACTTAATAATAATAATAATAATAACAATGCGTTAGGCGCATTAGACATCGTAGCCGGCTCGGTTAGGTGCATCTTATGCCAGAAAAAGGGTGTAAACCCCTTTCATACATGTCGCCCTTAGTTTTTTATATCCTGATATATTTTACCATATGACCTCTTATTTGAAATAAAAAGAGTTATACTCACCTCTCCTTCGATTCAGTGCTGCGCCCCTCACTCTCCACCAGTCTTCTGTTTACTTCTTCGTCACCACCACAGCAGAAGTGAGCTGTCTGAACGATGGAGTCATGTGGTGGCACGTGACCACTACAGCCAATCAGCGGTTGCGCTGGTGACCTCTCCAATCATAGGAAGCAAGAAGAAAACAGAATACCGGAGACGGTGTAACACTGGATCCGAGATGAGGGGAAAGGTGGAAAAAATTTTTTTTTTTTTAAATGGGCGCAAAAAAGGAGAAAAGAAAAAAAAAATACTCCCTTCGAAAATTTGACGCTAAATTTTTTTAACTAAAAATCCGTCCCCTACATCTCAATGGGATTGATTCTGAAGCAGGTGCACATATTTAGGCAAACCTAATTAAGATGAATGGGATAGTTTCTGCAACTAATCTTCTGCTAATGAATGACACATTATCTGCTTGGTGCATGTTAGATCCTTTAAACTCATAATGCAATTCATTATTAATGCAAAATTCCATAAGCTACATAAAGGGAGTTAAGTGCTTTCAAGTCTTCCAGATACATAAAATTTTTAAAAGGGTTGAGGCAAAATCCCACTGAAAGCCCCATTGTGTACCAACATTTCTTTAGATTTCTTAACTCGATTTTATCCCATAGAAACTACAAAAGTCCTAAGACAACCTGAACGTTTAGTCAGGGGATCAGTACAAGGGCACAATAATATTGGTTGTGGTCTCAGAAGATACATACATTATTCTATAAGGTTGTAATTGCTTAGATGGATTTTTATCAAGTGTATTAAAATATCTGTTGAGGGAATTCCAGAAGGCTGAAACAATAAAAATTGCCCCATTGTTTAATTTTTTCCCCTTCGTACCACCTTGCCCAGGGGGTTCCCGGAGGAGCCCTAACACATTCCTGCATTCCATGTGGGCTCACAGAATTATCATATTAATGCTCATTACACGGATACATTGGAGCCTTCTCTTTTGAAAGAACTTATTTCGAATCACCTTCCAAACAAAGCCAAACTGCTACAGCCACAAAAATTCTAATGGTCTAAGATGTGTTCAAATTATTCAATTTTATTATTAGAAACACTAAAAGAGTTTTAATTTCATTGTTATTGTTGGTCTAAACGTAGGGATGCCACTCAAGATGACTTTTGGGTTAAAGAAAGGTTTGGGTTTCTTTTCCTGAGCCACATACTTTGGGAAAGTGGAGGCAAGAGGTTCCATTACGAAGTTGCTTTGGCAAATCTGGGTTCTTCTCCTTCGTTGTTATCTACCTCGTTGAAGAGGGGGGCGATCCAAAAATTCTGGTGTTTAGAGGGGGGGTCTGCAATGTCGGTCCCCCAGTTGGGAAACCATCTCCCACATCCCACGTATAGATTATAAAAATGCAGATGGGAGTTGTATTTCTGAACGGGGGGCCCAAATTTTTTGCAGACCCCTGGTTTAAAGGTACCATGGACAATCGTGCCCGGGGGATTTTCCCGTTAGTGTATCATTTGCTCTTTTAATGAGTCCGAGATTTTTTTTGAACTTTTTCCCGGCCATACGGGGTTTCCTACCTTAGCTCATTGGGAAATAGAGAACCGCGGGGTACGGGTCGGGCTTCTGATCCGCGGGTTTTTTTTTGCAAGACATGCTTTGAAACCGATCTTTACTTGTTAGGCAGGTTTCAACGGCTTATTGCCGACTAATGCGGGGCGGATTTGCCCGCAATTACCCCCGGCACCATCGCGGGGGCGGGCTAGGGGGGGGGGGGGCGCAGTGCCGGCCCCATAACATTCATTATTCCCCCGGGCGTAAAATCCGTAAAAATGGCGTGTCACTTTCCCCCCGCCCCGGGATTCGCCGAGTGGGGAGAAGGAGGGAAAACTATAGTTCTTAGGGAACGTGGTTACCGTGAAAACGGGGAGGATTCAGCCAAAGCAGGCAAAATCCGTCCCAGAATAACCCGGGTGAACGGGGCCTTAAAGGGACGGGGAATTGGTGCAGCGTTCTTCCATTTTTTTGCAAAATTCTGATTAGAAATTTATGAAACCTCTCAAGAGTCTTCAGGTGGCAGTGGGGGGGTAAGCCGGGTCTTGCTGTTAAAATGAACTGGTGACACAAATGACTCTCTAAAGAAAATAAGTTTTGATTTTTTCTTAAAGGGAAAGTGTCAGCTACTTTATGCTGCCCGAACAACGGGCAGCATGGAAGAACTGCACGTTACCAGATCCCAACCATGTGGGTTTTACTCCGAAACGTTGCAGTGTTCCCGGGTAAAATACCCAGTAAAGTTGTCCCGGGTGCGGGGAGAAGCCACTGTGCCGGGGCAGGACCAATGTGAGGCTTTTCCCCCTCCCCCCAAACTTAACTCACTTCGGGCCCTTTTTTCCCGGGACAGTGTCTTTTCCAGGGGAAAAACCCACATTTGGGTTTTAAACCCCCTGGGTTGGGGTCAGGTGCCCCAGTATTTCATGTTGCCCCCCTTTTAGGCAACATAAAGTAGCTGACAGGTTCCCTTTAATGGGGGTTTTCCCCATAGAGTTTTTGGATGGTTAGTTAGAATATCCATTAAAACCCCCAAGCCCAACGCCGAAAAATTTTAATACCAAACATTTTTTTAGTTTTTTTCCCCCTTTCGTTTTTAACGTTGTAAAATTTTTTTTTTTTCAAAGACCGTTGATAGCCCGTTTTTTGGACAAGTTGTACTTTAAGGGGAATTTTTAAGTTCACTTTTAAAATTTTTGCGAATTTTTTAAAATTTTTTTGTTGTTTTAAATTTTTACACCCTTCACTTTCCACATTTTAACTTCTTAGATAAATTTACAGGTTATTACGGGCGTGTGGAAACCTAATATTTAGGTTTTTTTTTGTGTAAATATGCACAATTATTTTTTATTAAAATTTTTAATTTTTTTTATTTTTTTATTCATTTTTTTTTCACTTTTTATTTTTTTTCTTTTTTATTTTTTTTTTTTTTTTTAAATTTCCCTGAAGGGAAACTGTTTAAAAATTTTTTTTTTTTTAAAAATTTGTAATTTATTTGCTATTTAATATGCTAATACATTTAATTTGTCGTTGACACAGGCGTGGTTGGACAGCACACGTCTGTCCCCGGTCACTGGTTTGGTTAAAAAAGCCCCTGGGGGTACCTGGTCCCCGGACTGATGTGCAGGGGCCTTCCCCGGGCTTGTCGGGTCACCGGGTGTTCCGATCACCCGACGAGCAGGGGGAACCCTTTTTAGCGCTTCGGTGACATACGCAAATCAAA